>LGAG01000518.1:158528-172718 GCA_001278395.1 Lerema accius
AGTGTTGCTTAACCTTTAAAATTCATGAGAGTACAATCATATAACAAATCGATACACACAACCGCTTTATCTCGTTTGTAGCGAGACATGAACATGATTAAATGAGATATCGGTCTACGGTTTATACTAATATACATCTGTCACAAATATCTGCTTAGGTCGGGAAGCAAACACGTAACCCTTCTAACAACAGGGTCATTACCAAGCCAAGTGGTCAAACAGGTATACCGATAGAAACTCATAATGATCGTAAGTAAAATTACCAGAGGCTTTAATAATGGTAATGCAATGTCACTAATGTACTTTATATGTGGTAAAAACATCCAAGAAACTCGTCTGAAGGAAAGCGCGTGGAGATTACTGCACACAAATAATTCTCATTAAATTAGCTATTAAGCCGGCGAGAGTGGATTCTATACGTTGTATATTATGTTAGGGTCTTATATTGGACGTTCAAAGGGGGTGGTCTCTGGGGTGGCGCACCTCCATAATCCCCAGCGATACAGTCTCGGTTTATAAATACTGAAACACTGAAACGTTACGAAACACTAGTTATTGCGACGTTGATTAATGATTCTTTAAGTAAAAGCCGACAGGCACGCTCAGGACAGTTAAAATAAACAAAGAAAATGAAGTCTAACTTACTTTAACTCTTTCATTCATAGGTCATCAAACACTTATAGTGAAACGTTAAATTGTAGATATGATTAATTACTTAGGTATAAGGACTTGCATAGATGAGTTACAAAGATTATAAAGAGACCAAAATAGAAGAGGAAGCCCGAAGAGAAATTAGGTAGTGTGAAAATATATGGATTTTTATGTGTATTTATGGAACTTGTAATAATATGAGATAGTATTACGTGTATACGTTTAGCAATTGGCAATGACCCTAGATAAAATAATATCATAAAGATGATATAGAAACTTAACTAGGTATTGCATTAAAGGAATAAAAATTCTACATCAACAATTTCAAACTTCGTGAGCTGTTGACTATGTTTTGAAACTGTTATAAATCCTCAAGCTCATATAAGTTTTGTTTAAAGTTGGGAAATGTTTGTGCCGCTCCTTCCGGCTTACTCGTTCATATTTTGAGTTTTCTTGCCTTCACGACAAACTACTTCACTTCACTAGCAAAACTGGTACAAAACTTGGCTTTCATTCTGTAAACACTAAATTTTGAAAATTTAGCTTCTACAGAATTTACTGTGAGCATTTTCTTTTCATCTCAATGGGGCTGTGAATATCGATTCCTAATAATATATAAACTAGTTAAATCACATTGTTCCTCTTTTCCTTAAAAAGTAAAAGAAAACTTAATAAAGTTCTTTTATCCCTGTCTGATCCCCTTATAACCTATCCCCACACCTATCCACTTTCCTGGGATTATATTAAAACCACTTTCCACAGACGGCTTGGTAAACTTCATCCTTTTTATATTCTTGAGTTCATTCACTTACCACTTCGAAAAAACAGGTTTAATAATTTCATCTTACGTGACGACTGTATAATAATTCCTTAAATTTAAATAAACTGTTGTCAGTTATTTTGCATTACGTATGATATGTTTATGTTTATCCAGCTTTAATATTCATACATTTTATCTTTATTTTCTGTCTCAATATTTCCTCGAATACCTGTATCGCAAAGATAAAGCAGTTTGGAAACTATATTGTAATGATTCAAGTTAGCTTAGTCAACATGCAATTTAAAAATGATAAGTTAAATCAAACAATTGATTTGTTAATGAACAAACACTGCGAATAGATTTTTTTGATAAAATAATGTTGAATATTGAGTATAATAGAGGTTAACGTCGAAAAATAAATATCAAAATTAAATTAAAATGAATTATTCCCAGAGATAAACCAAACATCACAGATAATATTGTTCTTAGCACCATATAATTGTCTTCAAACTTCGGTGAACACTGTCAAGCCGTCAACAATAAGCCTAGGTATGAACTGTATACTAGATGCTGTTATTTATGACGATCCATGTCCAGTAGTGAAACGTAAATATATTTCAAAGAGCTGAACAACTATTGTCATTCAAATTATGGAAAATTCTAGTAATACCGCGGAGTTGTGTAACACGTCACTTACACAGATATTTGTGTCCGTAACAGTCACGATAACACGATTCAGAATAAGCGAATGGAATTTAAAGATCCTGCACAATATAAGGCAAAAGTTGAACGATTGTCGTTTATCGAGAACTCATTGGTCGCTCGTTACGGACAAGGGCATGTTGATTAATTAAAAGACGTCTATTAAGTTGACCAAGTAATCTTCAATGAAGGTTTAGAATTAGAAAGGTAGCTTGTTGCTCTGTAAACTATTAATAATGTTGATCTAAAAATAAACTCAAGTAATCAATTGTTATTCACAAAATATAAGGTCGAGACCAATAGTTACTACAGTACAGCAAATTAACCGCAAATTGAACTCATCCAGCGGTTTTATTGTGCACTTGTTGGCATTACAGCCGACATTAAATCATCGATCGGGGCAAACTATGACAAATTTGTTTCTCTGACCATAAAGAATCACCATAAACAGAGAAGGCTGCTGCCATGTTATTAGATAAATATCTGTAATTGTGTTAATGAAGTGCAAATGACAGTCTATTTAGTGGCAAGATACCTAGCGTAGGATTACTCTATGACATTAATCAATAGTTTAGCGAATATTATGAGTATACGTGGTCTCCGCTTACGATTAGAATAATCACCGACTATTATTTATTCGACGTAATGAATATTTAGTATGATTTCTCAATTTGTTTGTGTCAGAAGGTTCAATTGTAGGACATCCCTTCTATTGCCTGAAACGTGAAGTACCTCGTAGAATACTTAAGACTGTTAATGAACTTTAGTGTGCATATAGAATTTGAGATTTCCTGAAGGAGGAATCCAGTCGCTAACTAGGAAATTAAAATTTAACGAATTACAAATTATATAAGGTGTTCGTCCTTTCCGGCATAATTAATTAGCTATTTAGGATTATTATAAGTATTTATTTACACATCACACTATATCACGTTTATTCCTAATCAATATCGTACGTACTAGCCTTATTAGCAAAATTTGTAATAAAACATGACAATTTTATGTAACCGATAAAATAAAAATGGAACTTACGTTATTACGTTTGCAGAAACGGAAACTTTATCCTCTACTACCAAAAACACTGCTCTAGCAATTTAATCTACATTTACGATGTTCCTGTCCCAAATGCTATGAGGATGTGGCGAATTTAACCGTTCATCAGCGGTGACCGTATTACTCGGGATGAAAGAAACCAGGTCACATAAAACCCAATATTACTTAACCACTTATTTGAATCCATAAAACCAATTAATTAAACACTTGAATGAAAAGAAACCGAAACCACTTACCGGAAAAGCTTATTTTCGTTTCGACCGGCATTTTTTGAATTTCGAAATTTTTCTTTTTTTTCAGCAGATAAATTATTTTCGTTTCGTCGTTCCTGTTTCTTCAAGATGCCGTATTGTTATTGAGTTTTATCGGGGTTGCTTCGATATGGTAATACGTGAGACGGTTCAGTACGCGCGTTTCGTTCGCTCGTCGAATGTGCACTGCCGTACCGCGGCGTATCATAGTACGTACCGACTCAGTGCTCGGTCCGCGGCAGTCGCGACGGCCTGATAGGACATTTCTGTTTTTGTTATATTGCCGCCCGCCGCGCCGCCCCTGCTCCAGGGCGGAATTTCAATGGAATCTCAAATTAGCTGTTACCCTATAATTTTAGCGAAATTGAAATTTTCATCTGCTACATCCTTTAATGCTTTGCTAAATACAGTAAAATGATTTGTATGAAATACGTCTTGTTCTTGGCGGATTGTAGATATTTTTAGATAGCTATTTTAGATTGAAAGACAGCGGTTTTCTAAGTAAGTTATACTTGATAATTGTGTTTAGGACTAAATGTTAAATTTGCCTCTACATGATAGGAAGAAGGTTTACACGCTCATTTTAAGTCTTTGTGTTTGACATGAGTAAACACACATGAGATTTTAACTTCACACAGAAAAAACTAGTCCAGCTTAATACTTTAAGGTTCATACAGTAAACATTGCAACACCACTATTCCCTCGCAGTCATAAATCCTTCGCGAGCACTGACCCAAGAGTCTATTTGGATCCACATAAATATTAGCGATAAGATAATATTATCAGCGGACAGATAACAGAAAACCTAAGCACTTTGTGAATCAAACAATGCTACTTATCTGGGAGAACATCTTCAATGGAGTTAGGTAGGTACCTACCTAATATTGGACTTAATTTCTGTAAATTTTTGGTCTACTGGTCTTTTGACCTCTTCCTCCCAGGATTAAGGCTAATTAATGCGAATTGATAAAATAAGCGATAATTTATTTATCAACTTCGGAGTTATAAAAGACTTTTAAAACTACCCAAGGCCAAAATGGGCTTTCGTTTAAGGTCCCGTACTATTAATGGAATCATGACCATAAACGTGATGTACTCGTATGTTTAATACATTAGGACCGGACTTAAAATTCTTTACTCACTTCTTAAATATTCACTCACACGCTCATTATTGTTAAATAAATTCAAGTTATCTTTTAAAACGCAACGAACCAAATATCGTTTCGCCTATTGAACACATAAATACGCCTGACAATGTACAAGTTCGCGACAATATAGCTGACGACTAAAGAATAAGTAATGGCTTTCGTTTTGTTAAAATGAATTTCAATACATTTCTATTCTGTGCAGTAGACGCTGGTCGGTACGATTTCTACCAGGTCAAAGAAAGTGAAGGAGGTCGAGATATCTTAAGACCGACTGAATCACATCTCACTGAGTATTCGTCTTTGTAAGGACCGAATGGACTTTGAGCTTATTGTGCTTATCAGAAAAGACAAATTGTCTGTCCATAGTCCATACCGACTAACACCACGAAAGCTTTCACCATACTTCAAAGTAACAAAATTCTAAACTAACAAAAGACAATTTACATTCACCAAATTTAAGACTCAACAGATTGATTCGAAACGATCCAATACATTGCGCAACAATGTAATCTGTAACACAATAAAGTTCATAACTCCTTTCACCGTAATGCTGATTATAACTTTAAATTAAGACTTCAAAGAAACTGAACTGTTACGTATAATTAATTGGTACACACGGATGCGAAGGAACTTCGTCTTAAAATAACACATCAAACAGTTTATGCTGGGTATTCAGGCTACGGCTTAAAGGCTTCCTGAAAGGAAAATTTTGCTTAAGCCTCGCTTCTATCTTAAGTAAGTTTAAGTTCTTTTGAACGACGGCTTTTCGCAAGAGATTAGAAATTCTAGAAAAACATAATTGATTTTAAGAATGCCGAATAATTATAGAGTGCTTAGTATAATTTAAATATTAGCATAGCAAACATACGATTATAGACTGCACAGATAACAGAATAGAACTTTCTGACCTGTAACTTTCGCTTAAATGTTTTTATGTTTAAAGTTAGCATAAAGGACACATAACATTATACAAAGCAGTAAACAAAATCGTTTTAATTCTACTAAACTGTTAACGTTGACATCATCCTAAAATTCCATAACTGTAGCCTTCTGTCATCGGCGCGCTTTCTACAAGCAGCTTTATTCAAATATTGTGACATAGAAGCTCGTTCACAACATTAGGTAACGAATACAATACTCTATTGACGGTATGTGGAGCTAGCTGATCGTTATTGAATTATTGGAATTATTGGTATAACCCTGCAGATCAATGACCGATAAATTGGAATCCAAACAATCTTGAGTCACGGCTCAAGTTTACAGCGGAAGGCACGTAGCTGTTCGTGGCCAGACCGACGGGGCTCAAATATCTTAAAGCACCAATTAGGCAACATAATTAAAAATGGCGACTAATTGAATCAGGAAAACTTGGTTAGCATGTTCTCATGTTTCACTCTTTCTCTGAATGCTTAATTTTAATTAGTCATCTTAGCAATGATCTGATTACGTTTATTAGGGCAATGGGCTGCCATTTACAACGACAATTCTAAAGGAATAGTCCACCTCGTCGTCTAACGGCATTTTATGTTCTACCTATGTATTATCCATAATGTCAGATGCCTATTAACTGTCCATTAAAATTCTACAATCTTCAATATGAGAATGACCAGAGATATATCTGAACCTGTATACGAGTTCATACACCAGATGTTTTCAAGATTAGTTTGTGGTAACTAAATAAAAACCATTCTCTCTCACTATCTTTCTGGATAACAATAGCAGACTTGCGCCGATATTAAACTGGCTTCAATCAAAGTTTTGCGAAAACCCCTCTGTTCTATCCAGATAAGAAATTAAGGCTTTCGCTGACAAAAGTCACGTAAAAGTCGAAGAAAACTAGCAGGTTTTGTAATAAAATATAGATGAAATCACAATCATATTGTGTACGTACGTACAACATAAAATATTAACTACATCACATTTGTCATGTAGACGAACTATTAATAAAATAAACAATTAAAGTTATTACCAGGTAAAAAACAAAACAATTCCATTGAATTGAGTTGCACCACGGTTGCCTAACAATTAAATTGAAGACGTCTTTTAATCACCGCTAAAGCCAGGTAAGTTAAGTGGTAGGTACAAATATAGCCTTATGTCATAAAATCGGTGCAATTTCCTGTGGACAAATATAGAAAACAAGTTTATGTGGACGGAATTCTCGTTCGCGAATTGGTGTAGAATTTTAACTAACCTTTTTCTTCATAATTCAAAACCAATGATACTCTATTTTGGAATGTAATTTAAAAATTTCCAATGCAATTAAAAAAAAACGTTCTACCTTCAAGTGGGTATTGTTTATTTTTTATTACAAACATCTTATCTTAATTATTCGGATACTGTCAGCCCGTATAAAATATCTTTTTAATTACAATGGGTGATTATAATAACTTTGTTGCGTAACTCTGTGGATCCAGGTCATTCCTTTCTGTGGGCGTTTAATGGCCACTAAGCCTTCCGTTTCCTATGTAATATAAATTAATAATGAAAAAGTTATATAACTATAACAACAATAAAATTATAGTAGTGTGAGCACGGACGCGTCACGACGGATAAATTGAAAGGAAAGTCTGCACTGCGCTGTTAGCGTGCCTCCCCTAGTCTTTTTGCAACCCCTATCTTGTTCTATATGTTACGGGCAAGTGATAAATTAGGACATTATTTATATTGCCCGGCTAAAATAAAAAATTGTAAGTCAAATCGGACAAAGTAATTGATTAATAAACTAACCAATTAACTAACTAACCTATCATAACCAACTTTCCGCCCATTTCAGCTCCGATTTTTTGGGTTGGTTCTGTAATGCGCCATTGTATTATTTGCCCAATAGGTGAAGGGTATTCATGTAAGCCCTGTCAACTTAATATAATTTATCACATTAACCAATGAGGAGGTCATTTTTTTAAATGCCCGGGCATTCCGAATAATGTACAATTAATCACTTGGTCCATGACATATACATATGAATGCTTTTTGAATATATTACATACAAAGCAGAAATCCTATTCACGATATAGTCGCTATTGATTTTACTTTAGTCGTAAACATAAAGTCAAAGATTACGAGTGTCTGTTACATGTGTTAGTGTAAAATTAAATAGTATTTAGTTTACACTCATTAGCGCCTTACTATATCCACTTACTCAACGACTTTGCCCACAACCCTACTTAGCCTCGGATTAGTGGGTAAGGTGACCAACCCATGTACTGAAACTTGAAAGAAGTAACTAATACCCCTTGAAAACTTTCGACATACTTTAACGACAAAACTTATAATTACTGAAGAATCCCTGAAGAAATAATGAAACAACCATTTCAATCCGATAGATCTTCTAAGTCGCTTTAACTCAGCCAATCACAAACTAACAAATCAATCACGAGTCGTAACTCACTCAATGAGCTATAAACAATACAAACAATGAAGTCAATACCCGTAAATAAATGCGCTAATAAAGCAGTTTTATTGTTTTCGCGAATTCAGGACCGATACGAGTTACGTCGCATTATTGTCCCGTGACACGTAATTCAGCATTTGACAAGCGCAGGTTAAAATTAAGATATCATGTTACCGTGAGATTGGTTGTGTTTCGGTGTTTGTTTTGACTGTTGTGCAGCCGCGTGTGACTGACGATATTGCTTAACCAAAGTCACGTACACTCATCGAACATTTGGTGTTTGCTCATTGGTGATTGGCAAATAAAACTATGAGTAGCTCTATGTAATACTTAGGTACTTTAAAAACAATACCGTAAAATATTTGTCAAGTTTCATAACATTATTGGAGTAAATAAGTCGTTATTATAAAACATTAAATTACTGTACCGTTAGTGTGACGATAATTAATGGTCGTAGAGTTTGTCCTCAAGCTGTAATTATAGTAGATTATGACCGATTTCATTCAGAGAGTAAACACTAGATAAGGTCTATACATCTTTATAAAATTACTAACGACTAGCCAGTGTTATGTAATTCAAATACTAAAGTAAATCTTAGACATGATCATGATACAGAAGATAGAAATAACATTACTCCTATAAATCAATTTCGATAAATGGAACGAATCCTGCCAAAGATGCGGCGTATAAACGTTCACCATTTAGCAACAAGACATTATATAGGATACGTCTTGAAAGTAAATAGAAATAGATACAGCCAAGTACATTTTCCCCGCATGCGCAGTCGGTGGGCGGCAGTCCGGAACACTTTCCACAAATGATTTCAACACACCTGCTCGAGTTGCAGGAATATCGGATCACTCGGACGAAATCCGGTGTCTGGTGAAAGAACAGGATGTTACTTACATGTTACATGTAGTGTGGTGCGAACAATAACACCAGGGGAAGGGCACCTTGCGCACGCAATAGAAAGGCACCTTGAGGACCGGACTAAATAACTTCGATAGTTTAACTTTAGCATTTGCAATGACTCGTATAATTTGCTTGTGCAGAATAGGTAGCAGATAGATATCTTACTTTGCTAAGGTTTCTAACCTTTATCTGTTGATTTAAAAATTGGAAGGATGTTATGAAATTACTCATAATTAGGAAATTTTGCCTACAAACACTTAAAACTTTGTAGGTTTTTTAATGAAAGGTCGCATTCATCGGTAAAATATCAGAGCGTTTCCGACTTCAGACAGTATAATGTCCTTCAGTCTCAATACTATATCAGAGACTTAATAAATCTGCAGCAATTCGACAAGAATTCAGGCCTCATCGCTTTAAAAACGAGAAGAGAACCAAGCCACACAATACACCATTGTCGGTTTAGAGTTAAAACCAAAACAAACAAAAACAGCAATAAATGCAAGATGTGGAAGGACCACAATAGATCAAAACCATAGACATAAATCTAAAATCTGTGTTCAAAACCCAACAACATTTAACGTAGCACATCAAAGGTAACATAACTAGGTGAATTCACTGCGCAAAAGGAACCGTACAACTGTAGGATTAAATATTAAGACTGCAAATTCGATCGCAGTGGACATATACATCTAAATATGCGAATGATATCACTAGGCTAGCATTAATAATGCAACAACCTTGAGTCGAACTGACATCGGAACAGTTTTCTTGGCGTTTAAAATTATTCATGGTGTCATTTCACTGGTTTTAAAATGTAATAATAGGCAAACTGTATCGGGGTGACATAATGAAGTTGGCTAGTGTTGGTTGTTGGCTATTGTGATGCAAGCCTGTTAGTCGTTTAAGGTCTTATAAGTATCTACAATATGTTGGGAATCCTAGTATGGGGATCTAGGTTCAACCATGCTAAGCTAGTCTGGGTAATTATCACCTTTTTTCTGGAACCAGCCGTATTCTATTTTATTACTTATGTACTATTGTTTTTTAAAGTGTTTCTATATCCAATAATAAGACTACTTTTCTTGTTGTTTGACCTTAAGGTGTAAAACAGTCGCCTTCTACAATTATTACAATTCAGTAATGGATATTTCGAGAGGTGTAGAGATTTGTCTCACCCTCCGCGTTTCCCGCATAATCAATTTGTCGCATACGAGTACGCGGATGATGCAATAAGCTAAATTTAATTCTATTTTGTTACCTGAAAGGTTGGTTTTAGCGAATGTAGTTGAGGACATACGAGAAGTCCTGTATGTAAGAGTGAACCAAGTCTGCCAAATTTACTATCAGTATCTATGTATTCGCGTAGTTAGTTATGTTCTAAGAGTATGCATCGTTTCAATATTTTACGTATTCAGTCTTTATTTTCTATGAATAGTCTACTATACTACGTGTTTTGGTTCGTAATGCAGTATTAACTTTACAGGATCACATATTGTTCTGAAGGTTTGAAGTTGATATTTAATGTCATCAAATATTTTCTTACCATGTTGCCGCTGACTATTACTACCAAGTTGACATTGTGGGCAAATATTTGTGTGTTTACTAATAAAACAATATAAACAAGCGTTGGTATTTGTCTGCGATCGCAAATATCATGCCCGCACGTCGATACTCGATCGTTGAACGCATTCGATTCCAAGGTTGACTGGTTGCAATTAAATATTAGGCAGGTAAGCCTTTTGAATTTTAATGTAATTGTAAATTCTGTGCATTTTGTTACGCTGTTTATTGTATCATTTTATAGTATTATTAAATAAATGTTTGTATGAGAAGTGGGCAAGAGCATTGAGGAGATGGAGGACGCCAAAGATAGACAGATGGATTGTATGAAAAAAGATATGAAAGATAAACTTACTAATATAAATGCTCAGCACAGTAGGATACTATACTGTTGAGCAATTGCGAGTTAGTAGCACGTATGTCGAAACATTACTACTCGTACTAATGAGCATACAAATTTTGAACATGCTCAAACAACAGCAACAGCCGTTTGATTTTTAAGCGTGCTACCTGTGGCGCTAGAGTGAAGAGCCGTGTTCCGAGCATGGCAGGGCAGATTTCTGAATGATGCTTATAGCCAGTAAATGCAAATTTAAGCAAATGCCAAGTATGCTTGCTTTAAGCATGCTATTTTGTGAGCGTGTATAACACTACTTTTAGGGAGTTAGTGTAGATGTGACGGCTGACAAGAAAGTGAAACTAAACGAAGAACGATACATTCTCCAAATAAAACTTGAAATAGTAAGCGGGAAGAAGAGTGACCAAAAGTCAGTCAGTCTACACATTTACAAACTTCTATTGATAACAATTTCTTGTGTTTGACATTCCATATTCGGTAGATATTGTTGTGCTTATGATTAGCTTTTACGACCCATTTATCTAAATTTTGATAATAAGTAATTGACATTTTATGAATCTTGCTTAACTGTAGCAAATAACAATGTAAAATCATTTAAAGTCATGGATATCGACTTTCCAGGATTTGTTTGTGCTGGCGAGCCAGATTGCGTGCGGGCTCATAGGCCAAGGATAGACGAGTGAACGATCGCTAGATTTATTGACCATTGTGGGTCGTTTGTTCTTAATTCTAATGCAAGTATTATTCTACGATTCCAGTGGTAAATTCATCGAATGTTGGGTTCTGTAGAGGACTTGTCTCTATGTAATTGGAGAACTGATGTAACTTAAGCTTCAGTAAATATTAGTGGCGTGGTTGATGTAGAAGGAACTAAAAATATGTCTACAATCATCTATTTTTCTATATATTTCTTTAGGACTTGTTTATTACATTCTTCATCTGGTATTCTTTTAATATTTAAAGCTCGATTACCTTTCTTATAGGACTTGAAATATTGAGTGCTAATAATATTACTTTACACTCTACGATAAGGATTTCTAGGCGTTAATTGAAAATGATCATGAATAAGTGAATACTGCACATTAATCTTAAACTAATAAAGTAATAAATACTAGTGCTGTCTAGAAACCTAGGGCAGGTGTTTATCAGGCAAGATAATCAAAACTGTGAATGTTACTGCCGTTAAACGACGACCATTTATCAGTATTGCTGCCTGATTCCTATCTGGATCTGTTTGAATAAATCCATAATATTTCTGTTGGGTGTTAAAGAAAATACTCTATTACTTTAAGTTGAGAGACAAATATAATATAACTATTGTTATCATTATTGACAGGTGAATAAAAATGAAAGTAAAAATTCCTTCGCTGTAAAGGCCTTGATATTTGCTTCCTAGAATGTCCTAGTATTTAATTAGGTTATAAATTACATATAGATACTCGTATATATAATAAACATAATTGTCTTTTTGAGATTACCCACAGATAGACGCGAAAATATCATGTTTTTTTAATAAATAATTTTACAACAAATTACTAAAACGAATCAACTCTAGCAGGTGCCATAAAAACTTCTTCATACCTCCAAGCATAAACACAAGTCACATCCGTCCCACGGGAATCGAAGCTAGGACCTATTGTTGAGCAAGCAGAACTACACGGTCGGTTAATAGTAGGAAATTAGAACAACTAACAGCGTCTGGCTTCTACAATGTAATATAATGAGTACGATGACCACCCACAGCACCTAAAGTGCCGTATTGATTATAATGCATCGAGGAAGAGAAAGATAGCATCATTGAACCGCTAAGTGCAGTTTGATAAGCTCACTATGTACTCGTATACTATAGCATACCATATTATATGAGTAAAGAAGCCTAATAGAATGAATGGAGTAACGATAAAGTGAAAGCTCCCATATTTAGGGCTTAGCTAAATACAATGTTTATATGCTATTAGAAAATGGTTTATAAAATAAAAATAAACAACTCACATAGTTCGGGTGGTCTTATTAAAGTAATTAATAGCACCTCTTAGCGGGTTAGTTGCGATCCTGTGCGGAACTAAACTTAGTCCTACTAACTACTAAGGAAGAAACTACGCTAGGATTTTATCTAAAAAGAAGATTGAACGTACCTAGACCAATTAATTAAAATTAAACAAATATCGTAACAGGACGTATCTAAGGGTCTACGATACAATCTAGGCTCTCGTTGAAACGTGCCTACGTCGGGATGATGACGCTTTTATCCTCATATCTCGTATGTCGTAGGAAATGACGCCTACACGTCTTTCTTCATTAGGCACTATTGTAAAACTTCATGTAATGTACCGACAAGATATGTAAACAACTGTTTATCTTGAGTTTTCTAGGCAGCTGTACTCTTCAACTTATAAAACGACTCATATACTTAAAAAAAAAAAGATTATTGTAATGCAAATACTCTTTTACAGTTAATAAGTACCTAGGCATTATATTGTTTAATCATCTAAGTAGGTACGTATTCACGAATAGTTAGCGCGTCAAATATAATTATCTGTTACCAGATACCGAAGGAGTAGAGCTCATTAAAATACAATTTAATGACTGTCAAACTTCGTTAGCGTTGTCAGTTCGAACATTTCAATCCAATTTGATCGTTCAAATGAATAAACTGCAATTTGCAAGCCGTCCGGAAAGATAAAGATAAGTTGAATACAAGTACAAAGTTACGAGTATATGAGGAACCATTCAAGTACTTATTACGTACCTAAATAGTACTCAAAGAGGGGTTTTTGTTATGCTTGTAAGGGGAGTTGATTAATTACGTAAGCGGTTTGAGGGAGTGTTCGATTCGAATCTCACCCAATCTTACTTTACGGAGAGGAGGAATCTCGGCCCATCTGACGTAAATTTTTTGCAAGTAAATGCACATCTTAAGGAATTTTCGGTGCATTTTATGAGGAGTACCAAATGAGCTTGCAGTGCAGTTCAATTCGCAAAGTCAAATACAGGCTTCCTAGTGTGTAAACCATAGAAGTCTCATATTATGTTCTTAGTGTGACCGAGATTTGGCAAATTTGGTTTGTTACTCATAAAGAAACCCACACTAGAAAGTGCTAACTGGTCATTAAGCCTGTATAGCAAATAAAAAGGACAACAACAAAATAAAGTGTATATTTTATTACTAACGTGCATTGTAAGGTGATCATGAGCATTATATGAACCTTGGACCGCATTCAATATTATAGAAAACCGCTTATTTCACGTCACTAAAGTTTGCTGCCGACAGATAGTATATATGAGCAAAAATGATAAAAAATCTATCAAATATAGACTAGGGTATGTTTTAAATAAATAAAGATACACATTTGTAGAGACAAACTGAGATTATCAGTGTCGTGTATGCCATAGACAACATA
>LGAG01000518.1:178132-201814 GCA_001278395.1 Lerema accius
TTATTATGATCTTTTAAAGTTGTAGTCGCATTAGCCTATACTGGATTCCATTGAACTCTTCGAGACTAGATATTCCTTGAAGAATCAACTTTTATTTTGATGACAACCGGTACTCGATAGAGGTCAGATTATATTACATCACCATCTTTATAAATAAGTAACGATGATCTAACTTAACTTAAGCATGACCGAAGAGTGGTCATAATCAAGTTTCACTGTTATTATAAACGAATAGGTTACGTTGTATCATTTGCATATAACCGCCTAACCACAAATTGTAATTTTGAACAGTGAAGATCTATCGAAGCCTACTATTATCGATAACAAGTAGAAATTATTAGCTTGATTAACCATCCGAGCATAGGTCGAGAGTTACATGCCCGTTATAGGCAATATTTCTTAAAAGCATCTCTTTGTATTGTAGATATCGATATAGTATAATACTTTGTTTGTATAGATAGGTGTTGAAACATATTCTAGATTTGTTTTGACGGTACGGTGTCGTCGTCAGATTTACGAATACCCTTCAGTTGTCGGTGAACGGTTACGGTTAACTACGCTAAACAAAAAAATATTAACGACTTCTTTCTTTCACTCTGTCATCATTAAATGCTTTATTTAATGTTCCATTTAAATCACAACGCAAAAATAAAAAGAGTACAGTACTCTGTATTTTCAAAATTACGTTCTCATGACAAATACCTATGCATTAAGAGCAAGCTACTCTGTAATTAGGAGGAACACGCATGTGCGACGAACGCTAGCGTGATCGGGGCTAATGTTGCATAGAGATTATTGGAGATGCCTATTTGATAGTGACTTTTTTGACTATGATTATCATCTAAAAACAAATCTAGGATTAAACTCGAAAACTGTTATTAACACCTCTACCCCCTATGTTATTGTTTCAATATATCAATATAAGTTTGTATAATTAAAATTTACTGGATTAATCCATGAGAGCTGACTTTTAACAGTCTACTAACAGGCACTACTCTAATGTTTTATTTGTATGTCTGCACGGACCGAACCATGTGTATTATTTCAGCATGTCTACTTTGTCAAAGTTTTGTAGTAGTGTATGTAGTTGTGTAACAAAAATAAGCCCTAAAAAACATGATATAAAAACTATCCATTAAGTAAAATAAAATAATATCTATGTATGACTACATAATTAGCTTCAGAGCTTAGAATTGCAATCTAGTATGGTGTGCATCAATTGATTCAACCATCAGCACAATTACAACATATGACATGTGCGACATAAGCATTCTAAAGACTTATAGATAATTAGTTTTGTTATTGCGGATTGACTTCTTCTTTTTTTAATTCTGATTAAAAACCTTTTAAGTTGACTTAGCAGTTTAAGATCTAACAACTTTAATTTTTTGACTTGTATGGAAAGATAATTTAATTAAATTAAGTTAACAATTAAATAACCATAGGAACATTTAAATTATCTAATATGACTGTAGGAGATTTAAAATAATGTAAAAGAGATTTAAAAATGGATCATCAATACACTTTGTTGTGGCAAAATGCTACTTGTCAATTGCAGTTTGTAATATTTATGTTTAATTTCATGCCAATGTTAAAATAAATTTAAAAAATGAGGAAAGTAAATCATAGATTCTATTTAACTCACCAGTTCTCGGAGAGATGGGGACCGCTGGCTTTGGCGCTGAGTTGGAGCATAGTCGGCCAATCTTGGATGGGGGCTTTAATCCTGATGGCTTCGGAAGGGTTGAGGGTCTTGCATGTTCAGATTTTGGCACGGTGGAAGCAGTTGTGCTGACCGAAGATGCAGCATCCGAAGATGTAGACGACGGCGCAGGCGGAGGAACCGCAGCCTCAGTTCCTTGGTTATCACTCATTATATACACTTCTCACTCTCGGTTTATACAAATAAACCGACTACGAACCCATTATTACGATGCTGAAAAACAGCTATTTTTGATTTATACCGTAATCAAGGCGAAAACAAGAAACGCGACGCGACTCAAATAATCCCACGACTAATAAACTAAAAATATCGCAAGTTCCCGCGCATTGAGAAGACGCGCAATCTGGATCACGGCCACGACGCAAACATACGTTGTGTAAATAAAATTTTGTTTATAAATATCGCTAATTTAAAAATTATTGCACACAACAATTGCAATAACAATTAAAGGGCACGTGTATTACTCGATTTGTGGAGTGTAATTATTTTTGCTCTTACAGCTAGACTGCAAAACTTCTCCACCGGAATAAGCTGAAGAAGAAAAATATAACTGCATACCTTGAGCGAGGAATTAGAGCACAAAAAGTGCTATCCGTGACTTAGAAAAACACGCGAAATTTTACCGCTTCTTGCGTCGGACCCAGCTGAGCTTGACAACGTTATCACTACACGTAATACGCTCACACTAAACTCACTATATCAACAAATCACAAGGTATTACAAAGGTAATAGAACTCGTACTTAACATGAAAATTGTCTTGAAAACACCAGTAAAACACTTCGAAAACACGAAGGAGAATTACGAATTCATTCTCTCAGACATTGAACCACAGAACACTATACCATTGAACACAACACGAACGGAAAAATGTAACGTAACTGAAGAATACATTGAATAGTGAACGGCTTGACTTGAACGATAAACATTTGACATTACATTGCTGGCTTATTACTATTAATCAAGGTACCCAATAAAATACAACAAAAGTATTATAAAATTGATCTAAAACATATTTTAAATTGTTTATTAAATTGTTGATAAATAAATTGCATTGAAATAACGGTTTAATAGTAATTTTGGTCCCCTTTAACTTTGATTTTCGCATCGTATAAAACATAGATTTTCTGTTATAGCAATACCATTAACTACCTTACAAGGCAAAAACTGATGTATTTTACAGGGATACGGCTTACTTTCCTATGTATGAGAATGAATATTCCATTTTTAAATTGACATCAAAGAAAGTTACATGCCGCTTCTCAATCTAGATTCTAGTGTCACATTCAAAATACGTACTGTGGTATCTTTTTTACTCTGTTTAAAATAAATCTGTCATTTTTTAGTTGTCAATTTGTCATTGTTTGTGTCATTTTATTAAGTTGTCGTTGGTGTTGGATACTTTATAGTTGTAGGCTGTGATGTGTCAGGGAATTCTCAGGTTTTACGATCACTGAAAGTACAATATTGTTTCAAATATGGGCACCGAAGATTAATTCGTTCATACCAAAATGAAACTAGTACATCGGAACATCGAGAAGGATGGCTGCGGGTGATTATAATTTTAAACTTAATAACTCGTAAAGCGCATAAAAGGTACGTTTTTTCATAAAAATAACCACAATTAAATTTGTAGGAGTATTGGTTTGGTGCCCGAAGAGCCGGAGGATATGTGGCATGCCTACAATCTCATCGCGGAAGGGGACGCTGTCACCGCGTCTACCGTACGTAAGGTTCAAACGGAGTCCTCTACTGGCTCATCAACCAGCAACCGTGTACGAACCACCCTTACCATCAGGGTAGAAACTATAGACTTTGATACACAAGCATGTGTGTTGCGATTGAAAGGTCGAAATATTGTGGAGAACCAATATGTCAAGGTAACATGTTGTTTTTATTGAAACACACATCCATACATCTTAATACCACAGGTCTTAGGCCCTACCTAGCCCTAAGTTTTAATGTGTTGTAGCTTGTAGGACATTAGACCAGACAAAAGACCATGATTAACTAATCAAGCAGTAGCTCAATTGTTTCGTTGTCTGAAATAGAACCTACAATAATAGAAGTAACTTCTTCAATGCTTATATTCACAACAATATTACTAACTGCATCTATACAATTGTTACTGTGTATATTATTTTATCTTCTTTACACTGAATTAGTGAAAGCTGCAGTATTAGCAGCTA
Source organism: Lerema accius (assembly GCA_001278395.1). Lineage (NCBI taxonomy): Eukaryota > Metazoa > Arthropoda > Insecta > Lepidoptera > Hesperiidae > Lerema > Lerema accius. The sequence continues at coordinate 182,043 of LGAG01000518.1, forward strand.
TTTTGAGGTTTTTCTATAGTATGGTGATGAAACATTTATCACATTTATTTAATACCTCATTTTTATACTTACAGATGGGAGCCTATCATACCCTTGATTTGGAGTTGAACCGAAAGTTTGTGTTACAAAAAGTCCTTTGGGACTCTATTGCTCTAGAGCGGGTAGATATGGCCTGTGACCCTGCCGCCACAGCTGATGTTGCTGCTGTGGTCATGCAGGAGGGCCTCGCTCATGTGTGCCTCATAACTCCATCTATGACATTAGTGCGATCTAAAATTGATGTTACAATCCCAAGAAAACGTAAAGGTTTTGTACAGCAACATGAAAAGGTATGATTATTTTATCATGATAAGGTAATAAGTAGGTAAGCCTCCTGATGGTAAGGGCACTCAATAAATGATGGCATTAAATAAGTGGCTTACAACAAAGTGTTGATGTTAGAAAGATAGTAATTAAAATTGTAAACTAATAGTGCAGCCTAGGCTTACAGAGATTTAACTAGAAAAAAATAACTGAATATATTTGTTATATTTTTGTAAATAGTTTATGTCAACTATGTATTTATTTTAACAACATGTAGTACTTTAACATGGTGATGACTCATACATTTATTATTATTTCAGGGTCTAAATAAATTCTATGATGCAGTGATGCAAGGAATTTTGAGGCATATAGATTTTAATGTGGTCAAATGCATTATAATTGCTTCCCCAGGGTTTGTGAAGGACCAATTTTTTGATTACATGATGCAACAGGCAATAAAGACTGATATCAAACTGCTTATTGAAAATAAAGGGAAGTTTTTACTTGTCAAAGCATCGTCAGGTTTCAAGCATTCTTTGAAAGGTACTTAAGAGATATTTTGTTTGTTTATAATAATTATTTGTATGTCATTAGTACCAGTAAAATCTGATTCATGACCTACATGATAGTAATTTACATATAATTATTTTTTGCATATAAATTAATTTATCTTTGTTACCACAAGACAATGTGGTCTCTCAGCGACAAAGTCTTTGAACAATAAATAAAAAAAATCTTTGTTAGCCAGTATTCCAATGCAAGAATATTATGAGACACTAATATGGTAAATTATTTAAATGTCTAAATGCACACCAAAAACTAAATATATTTTTCCCTAGGATTTAGGTTGATCCTTTCTATAAAATCAAGATGTGTTGTATTAAATAAATTTAGTGATATGTATAATTTCTTTCAGAGGTACTCCAAGAACCATCTGTGATGGCAAAAATTTCAGATACAAAAGCAGCCAGTGAGGTGAAGTTGCTAGAAAGTTTCTATACAATGCTACAACTGGAACCAGCAAAGGCATTTTATGGGAAAAAACATGTGGAGCGAGCCAATGAAGCTATGGCCATCGAGACACTCATGATATCTGATAAATTATTCAGGTGATTACACTTTGTCAATGTTAGATTATTAGATGTAATATAACACAGAGATGTTAAAATGCATATTATCCTTTATAGTTTGTAAGTGTATTTTTTCGTTTATTAAAATTTCTATGATATAATATGCTACCATTCTGATTAATTGGCGAATATAACTGCAGAATATAATGCATTTTTTTAATCCTTCTTATATACTGCTAATGATTGTTAATAAAATTATACTTTCGTTAAAAAGTATCCACCAATTACTTCCAGGTGTCAAGATATCCTTCAAAGGAAAGAGTATGTAGCTCTTGTTGATTCTGCAAGGGAAAATGGTGCAGATGTCAGAATATTTTCAAGTATGCATGTCTCCGGTGAACGTAAGTAATAAAAAAGTCAAGATAAGATCATTATTTTTAAGGATTCTGATGGCCTAAATCATTTGTAAAAGACCTGTTTATATTATGGTATATATAAGTTGTTAGTCCATTCCTTTGGCATGGTTTATAACTCAAATAACTTGAAGCATTTCATCATTTGTGAGGTGTCATTGGATTCTTCTCCATCATGGGGTTGCCATAGCCCCATAAAGATTTTTCTTGTCTGGTTTTTATTTTTCAAATTATAAAGTTAGTAACTGACCGGGCTTACTTTGTATTGCCTTAGGATCAAGAAAAACATCTGAACATTTTTTCATATATTTACTCACCTTTAAACCTGCCCTAGATTTATACAAATAATCCAAAATTTAAATCTGTCCAGCTATTCTCGAGTTTTAGCGAGACTAAGATGATAATATTTTTATGTTATTCTTGACAGAGTTGGACCAGCTTACAGGAATAGCTGCAATCCTTCGTTTCCCGATGCCAGAACTTGAAGATAGTGATACTGGAGAAGACAGTGATTCAGATTCCAATTAAAAGCATTGAGTAAACGGTTTTGTCATATTAGCTGTAGTTAAATGAATCTTATAGCTATGCAGTTGATTTTATGTTACAATTAGTTATTGAAATACTTGAATCTGTTATTTATTTGTATTATATTAATTGTTGACTTATGTAGAATAGAAATCATTTGGAAATTTTGTAATAAATAAGGTGTTTGGCTGTTATTTTTCAAAGACGCAAACTTAGTAGGTAATTCAAATATATTTAGAAAAGACTATAGCTTTTAGTATGTAAAATATACTCTAAATAAATTTCATGTGACATGTATTTTATGTAGTAATATTTAAGCTGTTGATTTTTTGAATTCTGAAAAATACTGCTAAACCCAAATAATGAATGTATGTAACAAGGAAGGCTGTTTTACTATAATAGTAATAAATATCATTTTATAGTAGAGGTTTTTTTTTTCATTTTTTAGCTATTGTGTAATATAAATATTAATATTTCCCAGAAAGAATACTGTTACGCACTAGTTCTGTCATGTGATTATTTAAAAAAGTACTCGTCAGATTTATTGGACTTTAGTATGTGTGTCTGTAAAAACCCAATTTTAGGAAGAAAGTATAAAATAAAAGGCTTTCCAATGGATTGATAAGATGCATAATATTTATTAGTGCATTTAGAGTTTATCATACAACAAAAATATCTTTTTCTCTTGCAAAATGTAAGATCAGGTTATAAAATTTTTGTTGTTTATGATAATGCTGATTCTAATGCTTGCATTTTTTGCTTCTTTTTCACTGCCTTCTTCTCTTCTTTATTCTTCTCATCGAGTAGTCGTCGTTTCTTCCTCAGCAGCCATATTTCTTTCTTCCGCATCTCCTGGCCGGCCTTCATGCTTTTGTACAGATTTCTGTGTTTCTTCCGTACAAGTTTTTCTCGCAATCGGAATGCTTGTTTATCTTCTATTTGTTTCTGATAAGGATGTTCCTTATGAGGCACTCCAGTGGTTACTACCATTTCTTTTTTCTGTGATCAAATTATTTCATTTTAGTGACAATGATATAAAATAGATTTTTTAATATATTACTTCCTTTTTATACTGAACCTAACACCTTATGAAATGTGAGCATGTGCATATGCTTAACATTATAAGTTATTTTGCAATATAACAATAATTGAGCTTGTCAGAATTTAATACATTTAAGAGATATTTCATTAATATGAAATTTTACCAGTCTAACCAAAAATAACATTGCTGCTACATTCCATTTTGGTAAAAAAATGGTTATAGAATTTTAAACTTACCTTTTCTTTAGCAAGTTTCTTTTTCTCCGGATCCAAGTCATCTTCCTCATCAGATGAAGAGTCCTCATCGACTTCCTGTTTGTATTGTTTAGTCAGAGCTTGTTCTGCATCTTCTTCTTCATCATTATCATCATCACCATCTTCATCACTTGCTTCTTCAATATCCCCATCAGATGGGTCCTCATCATCATCTGTAGTTAGCAGAAATATAAGATTAAGTACTAATGTAATAAATCGCATTTAAAAATAAAAAAGTAAGTATACCTATAGCAATAATTTTGTACAAGGTCAATGGACACATTTTTTCAAAATTTTAAATGAGCAAAATGTAATTACAATGTTTTTATGAAATTTTAAACTAGTTTCTAGAGCTTTAAGGCATGTACGGTAAAGCTACAAACTATTTCAAATTTACAGATGGCATTTTATTAAATCACCAGTCATAAATAGATACTTGTACTTACTGAGTGGTTTAAAGTCTGGATCATTCAGAGCTCTTTCTTCTGGAGGCATGTATACTTGGTCTTTAGTCTTGTCACTAAACGGTGACAAGTGAGGCGGCAACACAGCACCAAGTAGATAGTTGTTGATGGGCAACAATGCTCTGGCATTGACACTGTCAAATACCCATTGTGGTTGTATATAATAACGAGACAGGTACTGTTTCTCCATACTAGGCCTGTCTACAATCTGATATGCAATAGATTCATCAGACTCGTCAAATGTGGCTCCTACAAAATGGTCACGGTCCCAGGACACTTCACCGCCAAAGCAGCGAATTATGAAAACCAATGGCTCCCTTGGCACTTCTCTGTTTATGAAGAATTTGAGGCCTTTGAACATAGTTTTTAATTTTTTCACTTTTTCTGCTTCCAATTTGGCCTCTTCCAATTTTTGAGGATCTTCACCTTCAGTAGGGAAAATATCAATTTCTGGGGACTCTTCTAGTTCATTGGTTCCTGCTATTCTAGCCAATGAGATGTTCATTGCCGCTATTCTTTCTGCTACATATGCTTGTTCATCAATCAAATCTTTCTCTGAATCTGCATTGAAGCCTGCTGTTAATTTTGGGGGATACACCAGATTCAGGGAATGGTATAACTTGAAGTTTACAAATCCCAGCATTGTTATATAGAATTCAACAAATGTTGACATTATTTTAAAATCAACTTCGTCTTTGCTGTGTGGCTGTAACAGAGAAATCATAAAGATCAATTTAACTTACAGTAACACAAATAATATTGCGTTAAGTATTTTGTAGTTTTAAATACAAATAGTTTTCTAGAATAGTTTTACCTGGAATGAAAAATGATGTGGTACAATCCATGTTATAGTCTGTCCTTCAATCTCAGCCTGGTAATAGTAACCTTTGATTGACACAAATACTTTTCGGAGAGCTTTAGCTGCTATCACTGCATGCATAAATTCTACTGTTAATCTTCTACACAACAGTGACTGGTCTCTTGGTACCCTTCTCAATGAAGGGAAAGTGCTAAATAGGAAGCAAAGAGTAAGGCAATCGTCAAGATCTCGCAAGGCATCTACAAATGATGGGTACCGCTCTTTTACAATGTGGTCTATATTCATGTCTGGATGATCCCTGAAATATTTCCTCATCCGTCCATATTCTCGCATCGCTCGTGCTTTGCGGATTTTTTGTTGATAAACCTGAAATACAAGGAAGTTATAAAAAGGCCAGGTAGGTAATACTTACATCTTTTGTATGCTGTAAACATCACTAAAGAATACTAACTTTTAAGTCTCGAAGTTTCCATATTATAGGCTCGTGGAGAAGGAATTTAATGTCCTTAGTGTGATATAGTGTCTTGATACCGCCTGCACCCTTTTGGGCTCTTTTCCTATTGCGCGGTTCTCTTGGATAAATCCCTTTGAGAATGCATATACGTCTGAAATCTTTTAAAGATAACTGCAACTTTTTCAGTGCTGCTTTACGTGTCATAAATTGGGCTCCCTCTCCCGATGAATACTGTAAATAAATATGTTTGTGGTTATACTACATCGCACACGTGTTTGTAACAATGTTTTCACATCGTGATAATATGATGTACAAACCTTCTTCTTCTTTTTTGACACCATTTTGTATTTATTTAATTTGGTCTAAATGCTTTACAATATCTATGTTTTGCCTGAAAAATTAATTTAGTTTCGCATTTTTGACCACGCCATAGAAGATATGACGACTAAATGACATTGACATTTACATTTCGTTTTCATTTTATTTTTGACTTGACTGACATTGACGCTTGTTTTTTTCGTTTGGTATAGAATAAAAAACACTTGAGACAGAAAATAAATAGAACAATGCGCATAGACATAGAGATATAGGCACTCTACATTCTCGACATTTTGTTCGATTTTGAGATTATGCAATAAAAATACCTGGTATAATTTTATCAGTATTTAATATACCTAACCTACTACTAGTTTCATAAATATTACAACAAGTTAAATTTAAATAAATTACTTAGACATAATTTGACTGTTAATAATTTCTTATTGTTATTGTAGGTATTTTACTCGTTTGTAGATGCCTCAGGGGCAGTGGGGGTGCTTGTTTGTCCCTGTAACCACGACGTAGGATCTACCATTACATATTGGTATGGATAAGTGTATCCAGGCCAGTATGGCGAAGGTTGACTTAGGATGGATCCATTTTCATTACTCGCATCGTTTGTAGCCGTCACTGCGTTAGCCACTGCTGCCATCATTTGTGGATAAAAGTAGTGGTACGGGGAGAACTGAGGGTAGCTCGATGCTATATGTGTGGCGTCTGTACATGGTGCAGGGGTTTCTTGGGTTGTAGCAACTGGTACTGCTACGTAGGGGTATGGCGCCAGAGGGGTTCCCTCACTCGATGGTAAAGCATAGGTATATTTGAATTGAGGGCTGGTAATAATTGCTCGCTTCTGAGTAGACCCGGATTCTTCGTGGGACGAAGATGTTTTGGAGAAACTCGAGCTTAATGATGTAGGAATCTTGGTGAGCTTCGATTCTGTAGCAGCAACGGCAGGAAGAAAGTTGATTGGTTGGTCTGTGAGCCAATGAGCGTCCACACCGTGGTCTTCCGTCGCCGCCACGTATAAATCTCCCGTGGTTCCGTCAACTGAAGGCTTCACAAATAGCCCCTGCACGGGATGAAGGTGACTTCCAGGCCATGCCAAATGTCCTCTAATCCTGGAAATAGTTAATGTTAGAAAAAGGAGTTTTGAAATCCCCTTCCACATTATACTGAGTTATAATGTAATCGTGGCGTGTATGACTTATGATGGTACGTAAGGGGACCGTTTTGTTTTTATAGGTTTTACAAGAGACGATATCACACCACGATTCATCTTGATAAATGATTGTGAACCTCACCTTATGACACGTTCGTAGATTAACAGAAGATCGCTGAATCACGTCAAATGATAGAATAAGTTGTTATCTTTAAAAATATCAAAACATTTAATAAGAAGATTAGATACTTATATGAAAAAAATAAATGGTATAATCTTAATGAAACCTTCACTGTTGTTACGATGATAGAGCTGATTCGGTGTAACTAGCTTTGTTAAGTAAATATTTCGCACAATATTTGTCATGTCAAGTAAATATTTCGCATAATATTTGTATGACTAGTCCTACATTTTTTAATGTAAATAGGTTATATTGTAGAGACAGAAGTAAATAAATCATCTAATGGTAAGAGATCATTGTCTCGATAGATATCAGCTATAACAAAGGGAATCGTATCGCCAAAGCATTACCGGCATAAAGAAAGAGACTCGCATTTATCTTAAAAAAAATATTATGCTTACAATTGAATTCATACTTACAAAAAATGGTAGTGAATTAAGATGAATCCATGGAGTCTCTGCGTTGTTACCCCTCACATTGTGAGAGGAGACCGGAGCCCAGCAGTGGGACAGCTATGGGTTGTAATGATGATGATGATGAATGATGACTGCGTTGTTCAGCAGGGACAGATAAAATATCCAGCTTGTTATCCATTGTTTAAATTAAAAAAATAGACCAGCAACTACGTAAATAAATATTAGCGCCTATATCCTATTAGTATTTGTCAGAAGACGAATGATCGTCTCCTGTCAATGTAAATGTAGTATTATACCTACTTAATAGCAACCAAAGCCCCAGAGAGAGCCTAGACACGAGTCTTTTGCTATTTTCTTATAATAAATCCTGTAATTATTATGTAATCTTTCTGTATTGACACTAGAATTATAATAAAGTTTTAAAACATAATTCTGTTTTACTTCCAACTTATTACGATTTATAAATGTAACGAAAATTGTTAATAATGAAGAATGTGATATAAGTATGTACATTCATATTGTTTTTAATAAAGCAGCTCAATATTTACGAACGGAAATCAATAAAAATCAATCGTCGATAAAACATTGTTACTCAATAAACGCGTGTAAAAATGACGCTTTACCTTTTATTGATATTCGGCTTTGGAAATACAGTGGGTTATTTGACATCTACTTGTTTTCGCGAAAACGAAGAGTTTTCCTTATGCGGCTGGAGATGTCCAATGACATGCGTGAACATCAGGCATTTTTACTATTACAATAGTGTTTGTATTTCGCAATGGGAATGCCAAGTGGGATGCAGGTGCTCCGCTGGATACATTCGTGATGAGGTCAGCAAAAACTGTGTCTTCGTGCAAGACTGTCCAAGTAGGTACATAAATCTGTCAAAATGTCACTTCCAGAGGCCTAAGATAGCTAGGCCTTTAGTTATTTTAAAGTTGCTATTGCGAAGTTTGGATCGATTGTAATACACTTTTAACTTATGAGTATGATGAATAAAAGTTTCGAGATCCAATGTAGAGTTTTGGATTTCATTGCATGTTAATTTTGGGCGAAATAGTCTTGTTTTCATCATCTTACATTGTAAATCCTTTATCAAGAAATTCAGAAGTTACGATGGATTAAAAATACAATAATTATATAACCTGAAAACCTTGCTCTCCTTTTTTGGATAATCGTATTCTAAACAGGTAGGTAAGACCTAAAAAATTAAATACCTAAGCAAAGAGGCTATTTCTTTCAACCAAAACATAAATTCTGCATGTAATGCGATTATTCTGCGTCATTTAGTAGCGAACTATCTCACGTAACAACGAAGAAATATTCATCAAACGTGACGATGAAAGTGCATGATTTACAAAATGCATACATGCAAAATTATATAAGTACTTCTATGTTCGTATGAAATCGTGACATATTTACAAGTGGTTAGTTTACGTATGTAGTTTATGCGTCAACAATATTAGATTCGAAATGTTTATGGTTGTGTGATATGAATAAACCATAAAAGATCACTTGCCATTACAACTTGTATACTGCATAATGCTTAGGCAATAAGTTCTAAAACTACTGAAAAATACGATTCCTAAAAAATACATCATGAGTAACAGCTAACAAACTATAATATAACATCTTGGAGTACGTGTGTTTGTCACTGCACTCCTTCTAAATGGACCGCTTTTAATAGGCATTTTATGGCATATTTTAGTGAGAAGTATGGTTTAGGACCTCAGTTAGGTATACCTGGTGTGTGGTACTGATGCTTAAATGGGCCAGATAAACTAATATAAATATTGAAACGACTTCACAGTGAAAGTTGTTCATGTGACGACTATTTACTAAAGGCATACGAAAATTATAGGTCGGGATTTACCTGATGTGGAAAACTTAGGGACAGAACTTTATTGTAAAGGAAGTAGATAATGTACAGTAAATTAGGTATTTCTTATTAGTATTATTATTCCCTGAGTCGTAGGTGGTATGGACAATACAGAAATACACTAACACACACCCAGACCGAGAACTGACAAGTCATCATTGCCTTGTTAGGAATCGAACCCAGGACCCAAAGAACGGCTAGCTTGGTAACCATTGCGCCATGTATAAGTAATGAGTAACACTGTAACTGATCGATGTTCATTACACGAGACATAATATTCGATAAGTAGTTTCGGAGACTCGCGTGGTAAAAATGCATACTTTAATAACGCAATATATCCGAAGCAATTATTTTTAAATACTTTTTCTGTTTATCTGTTAGCCAGTCTTTGTGCGTCTATTACAGATAATTTCAGGAATGGCTTAATCAAGTTGGATGCGACTTTATCTTATGTTGTAGAGGCCTAGGTAATAACTGTTATTAAAGTATCTACTTGATTGTCTTATTTAGATCAGTTAAACGAATTAAAAAGATAATGAACGATATTAAATAATTTTCCTCCAGTTTGTATTGGTTTTCCAAAGCAAAGTGAGTGCGGTAGACTATTAAGTCTACCATAACAGTTTTCAATACTGCAGTAATTTATTTATTAAGTAAAATCTCCGCTTAGCAGAAATATTGAGGCCAGTGTCATCAAACTCAGCAATTTCTAAGTTCGCAACTCAGATATTCTTATTTTGATGAACTGAATATCGATTGCGTAAATAAGTATAAATATTAACGTTGGATCTGTTGAATCCCAGTTGGCTCAACAATGGCGGTTATTCTCCTCGTGTGTTTAATACTGACTGCTGCATCAGCCGTCCCTGTGGCCAACGAGGGGGTGTATAGAGATTGGCAACAGGAGTTGTTCGATAGGGCAGAGTTTCAGAAGCTTCAAGAGGGTTATCCTTCAAAGCGGTCAAACTATGGCGGAGTCTACGTGAGTCCATGCGCGGCGGCGGCAGCTGCGTCAGGGTATCCTGCTGCTCCAATTCCGGCGTACTCACATCCTGCTACACCATACTACGGCCATGCTGCATATCACACAGTCCCGGTGCCTGTTCACCACGGATACGCGCCAGCACCCTACCCTCACCGTTACTATCGAACGGAGGAAGAACCTGAAAATGAACAGGAAATGTTGGCGTTCTCAGACATGAACCAAGTAGCATTCGACCCCGTCCCTACGGCTAGATCTTCGTACGGGCCCTCTCCAGTAATCAATGCTGGTCAGGCTTCGGGGCCTGTTGTTGGAGTGTTCTCGAATGCGAATGCTGGGGGCTGCAGTGTACCCCTGCTGGTGAGCTGCTCGCCTTCTATAGCCCATGGACAGATAGTGAAGTCACAGCCGTACTACAGTAACTACAACGCATACCGAGACGTCGAAGACCAGGCTTCTCACGATGAGGTAGAACAACACCAGGAAAAAGCTGCGCAATTGTCTCCAGAACATACTTCTCAAAATTCTAAACTATTAGGCGAAAAACACCAGTGATGAAGAGTTATAAATATGAGTAGTCATTTACATAATTAGCTGTACTTACGCGAAGAACTGAATTATAAGAAATGCGTTGTAATTTATTAATAAAATTTTATTGTACACATGAATTGTTTTATTCCTTGTTTATCAATGAATTGCTAAGACAAAAGAAAATAAATTGTTTTATTTTATTTTAATACCATATCTATTGAGATAAACTTATGGATTTTCTTAAAGAAATATTCCTAATTATCAAGAAATAATTTGAATAACTAAGGAGTAATAAATGACATTGTACAAATAACTTTACTTTCAATAGTTTACTTTAATTTACTGTTATGTATGTACTATTGGCACATTGGTAACCAGGGTTATAGGAAGTAACCTACATTTACCAGACACTAAAGTTTGTGGAATAATAATTACTTTGTTATACAAAACTTTACGTAGAGAATCGAATTCATACCCTGCTTTGTGGGGCTTAACGGACTTTCAGGATAATTTCTAAGCATTTCATTTGAGTATAACACAAAATACATATTATTATGTGACAGAACAACGTTTGCTGGGATTTTTAGTATTACATACAATTCTACATACATAAAATTACGTCCTATAAAGGCGTGAATACTTGACAGTGATCGCAGCGAGGCAGAAATTATAATAAAGATTTTTTTTTTTCTTTATTTATTTATATTAAATATTAACTTTACAATATCTTCAGTAATCTAGAGCATTTACCACTGCATGTTAGCGATAGATCTTAGATCTTAGAATTCTCTTTTAAATAAAGAGAACGGAAATAAGGACCCTTGTACAAATTCTACTGTCACCTTCAGTCCTAAGGGGAATCAATTTCCTATGAGACAAAAAGTTTAAATTTCAATTCTTTTTCATGTGTGTTTTTGTCTATTGCACTCTCGCCCTCGAGAAACTAAGTGTTTGGATGCGGCTAATGAGTATTTAGCGTAGCGTAATTAATTAATAAGACGGCCCGGATGGCGCAATGGTGTTACTACGCCGGATCGCCCTGAAATGGTCTCTGAGTTCGATTTCCAGAGAGGCAGAACTTTGAATTTCGAATTTATTTTTTGGTCTCTGTCTGTTCTTTTTTTGTTTATTTGTTTTGACCATGGTACCTATGACATAGGGAATATTAGTGTGGGGCCATGTAGAGTATAGAATTATTCATAGTTTTTCTTGTAACCTTAAAAAATTATAAATTTAGTGTGAAGGACCTTATAAATGGGATATGGGACCAAACAGATTTTGTAATAATTATGTAAGTATACACAATAATTTGCGTTGTACCGAGTTCGACTGTGTTATGTACATCTTTACATTTACACGTGTAGTTGTATCTTTCAAGCAGGCACGGAACGTGAGATTGATTCTTTATAATCGCTGATGGCTCAGCTAATCGAAACGATAACGAAGAATTACAAAATTTTGCTAAATAAGTGGTACGTGTGTCGACTTTCAATATCCATGGAATGTTAGTAGGTACGTGCTGCAAGAGGTATTTTAAAAGAGGTATTTTTGTAGTCCCATACGTTTTTTGCTTAGGATTTGACGTCAATTTGTTTCTTGGAATAAGATCTTTTCCTGTTTCATTTTTGCAATGCTTACAAGGGCTAGGACAGCATGTTATGTCATCATCTAGTAGAACACCGACTCATTTGTCTACTCATAATATTACGATACCATTATTGTTGAAGAAACAGGCAGCTAGACCGAACTTAACTGTTACTTCCTCCCTGAGGAATCCTCAGCCTCAGTAAATAGAATTTGTTATATTGAAATAGGGGAAAATATTATGAAATAAAATAAAATATTTATATATTTAAAAAAAGTTGTAATTTCAATAACTATCATCTTTTTATAAGCCTAAGAGAAGTATGACCGCCACGTATGCCAAGGATAGATTAGCCTATGTCTTAAGGTCTTCATTGTTATCGTTAGATAATAGTCTTTACTCCATGTTGAAGGTACCAAAAATTTCCGAAAATTAAGTGAGCCTCTTAGTAACAACAATGCGCACTTGATCAACGTTGTGAAGTATGTTCTAGGCCTCTAGGCCTCCTTAGCAGGGGCGGATCGTGACTTTGTGAGGCCCTGGGTTAAATAATACTACTCGGGGGCTGTTTTCTATGGTGATGTAGTTTATAGGTATCAGTAAAAAAAATTAGCTGATAAATCTTTTATTCTTCAATAGTAAATATAATTGATTTTAATGATAATTTTAATTCTTAATGGGGACTGGTCCCCCTTTATATCCAAGGGGCCCTAGGCTAAAGCCTAAAAAGCACTTAGGTAGATCCGCCCCTGCTCCTCAGTAATTATAAGAGACACGTTAATGGGCTGTTAATGAGTTAAGGCCCGTGGTTGAATTTGTATTTATATTTTGGTAATTTAAATTCTGAAAGATATCAAAGTTTCTCTCTTTGTAAACGCCTTCTTGATACGTTGTTACTAAAGAAGATATTGATTAGGGATTCGAATTTAGTAGCATAATTTTGTAAGTGAATTAAGTAGTTCTTTATTGCTTCTATGATCAAGAAAACAAAAATAATCAAAGACCAATAAGGGTAAAACTAAAAATAAATGCGACTACGATTCAATAATTTTCGATTAAAAAAGTATAACAACACGCACTTACTAATAAATTAATCGAGGGGTCTGTTATATTATTTATAAGGGTTTCTCTATAGTCTATGACAGAAATACAAGATAATCTTTTCAGTAGGTAGGTAGGTATTAGATATAAATCATAGTAAACAATATATTCTATATGTCGTACGATTGGTGATTATGAATGATTTCTAATAATGTATTTACTGATAAATATATTCCTGTTATTTGCACATTTTCCTTAATGCGTATCCTTTCAAGAAATTACACATAATCTTATTGCGAGACTAGTTCCTACAATATTTTGTCGACAAACGTAATCAAATCAAACTTTATTTTTAACTGTTTAACTTTATTTAGTTTGCCCTATTTATTTGTAGCTTTACCTTTCGAATCATTTATTTATTTTTTAACTTTTAATATATTTTTTTACAGAACCGTTTAAGAGAAAAAACACTACTTTTATCTGCGAATACCTTCTAAGTGTATAGAAGGTTTGCACATAAACAAAACCTAACAATTGCAGTTTATGTTAATAGCGATAATTCAGCATTTATAACGTTATTTTTTATTATTTTTTTATTTATTAAACACCAACATAATATACACTTATACATTTTCATAGTTTCATGGTAAGAGTTGGGAGCTCAGTTTCATTACAGTTACTGGCGTAGACTGCATGCTAATAATAAGAGCGAGTATTAAACATAAATAAATGCTATAATTAAAAAGTGGGAAACAATAATAATAGGTATCTTAATTTAATTGTAGCAAAGTGCTTTGAAACTTGGAAATGTTGTCTGAGAACAAATCAATATCATAACTTCTAGAAATTTCGTTATTTTTTCTAATGATTCTGCTTAAAGGTGCATGTTATGCAATTATATAAAGTATTTGCTTTTAAATTTTTTAATTATGTAATGGGAAGAGCAAATGAGCTTTCAGTGCTTTTATCCCCTATCGTCCGTCGACATCTGTACAGTGAATGTAGATTGGCATATAAAAAAATAAACTTTTATTTAATTTCTATAAAGATACTATACATATAATATTCAGGTAAACCCGTAGTAATATGTAAGTCCAATTCACAGCGTTCTGAGAAGCGCGATCTCAGTTCAGCACGTGAGAAAAAGCATTGTAAGGCACGTTTTATTTTCTCTCCGTTCTGTAGTACATTTGAGGATTAAATTAGTATAAATACGGTACGAAAATCGATCAGATTATCAATCACACTCCATCCCACAATGAAGATACTGGCAGTACTATCTGCCTTGGCGACCATCGCCATTGCGGCGCCAGCAGCTGAGGATTATGCGGATAATAACCGCTTCTCACCTGGAGATTTTATAATAAATCAAAGAGAGAAGAAATCAACGCTACTCGAAACACAGAAGAATCCAGAGCACATAGAAGAACACACTGAAAATCACGATGCCAGAACATTCAGCGGTTTCAAGAAACCCATCATTGTGCAGAAAAAAATTGGATACCAAGTTTATCGTAATTCAGATGAAGAACAATCTCAATTGGATTCACAGGAAAAGTGTAGAAAACAAATGAAAGTCAAGTTTTGCGATGATAATGAAGCACAAGACAAAGCAAAGAGCGCTTCCATCGATCACCCTCATGAAGAAATATCGGAAAAGGAAATGGTACACAATATTCATGTAGCAAAGGAGGCAGTTCACACTTTTGAGAGGGACTTACAGAGAATGGAACATGAATGTGCAGAAAATCATAAGCATAGACATACCATGCTCGGGTCTGACACCGAACTACAGCACGATGTTGAAAAGGCAAGACAGGCGTTGGAACATATTCACCGAAAGTTAAAAAACTTTGATTCATTGAATGAAGAAAGCACATCCAAAGCACAGTTTAAGGCAATGAAAACTGACGAAGAACGAAGGACTCAATGGAAGGAAGCAGGAAAACTTCATAATAATTTTGAAATAGGCAAAAATTTAGAAGATAATTTCAAACATACAGGCGATGAAGATGTAAACAAGGATTTCAAAACTACAATAGAAGATATCGATACTTCACTCAGATCAAATAAGGAAGTTGAAGATGGCATGACATCTATTGTTGAAGACAAAAATCGAAAGCTGAAAATTCACAGTGATAGTCTAGTAAAAGCAACTACAGCAAATGAGGGTGATCATTTAAAACAGGAAACTCTGTCTAAAATGGAACACCAGGGTGCCGAACAAAAGGAGATGACAGCAAAAAGTGCAGACCCTAATAACCATGAACTTCATGATCAAAAAGTTGATGAAACAAAAGAACGAGTAGTTGAAGGCAAAGATGACAAGTTGAGGTTCGTGGAAACGAAAGGAAAGGATTTAAATTTGGAAGAAAAAGAAACCAGAAATAATTTTGAAAATACAGAGTTTCTGAAATCCGCCGATGACCATTCTTCATCTGCTATTCAGGCAAAAACAAATCTTGAAAAAGAATTAGACCAAGGACATACGCATGAAAAGCTGTCACACGAAAACGATCAAGTAATGCATGGAACAAATCATGCAGATACTATTTTGAATACTAACAGTAAAACAAATATGCGATCTGATGGAGTAGAAACGACAAACGAAGGAGTTGATGTGCAAAATGACAAGAATAATTTACATTTGCATCATGATAACATAGAACAAAGGACAAAGGACACGGAGTTTGTTAATCGGGAGTCCCAACAAGCAGTTGATAACACAAAAAAAGATATTCAGCAAGAAATAGAACTACAGCGATCAACGCAAATGCTACTGCCATCACAAAAAACCGAGACGCACCATTTAAAAAGTGAAAATGAAATTAATATGGATACACCAAGATCAACAATTACTACGTCAAAGTTAGATAAAGAGGATCACTTAAATCACATGGATAACCACGCAAATAATGACCTGGCACTTTTGAGAGCTACATCTGACGTACACAAGGAGCTCTTAAATAATATGGATTTTATCGAAGATACACATCACACGGCCCTTCACCATCCGTTTGTAACAGACAAAAGCCAAATGATGAAGAATGAAAAACAAGAACTACATGAGCGACTAAATGTTCCTGGGGTTCACCCAAATTCGGAGCACTTAAAAACAATGATGCGTTTAAGTGATAACCTTCATCGCACAAATCCAGAGCTGAAAATGGCCTCTATGTTTAACAATCAAGAACCTGACTTAAATGTCCAATTTAATTCTCCTCAGGATTTTGTAGAGCAAACAAACATTCAAGATTTTACGCCATTTAGAACAACGGGAAATTCACTCGATAACATGGCATTAGATAAAGGATTAAAACCAATTCATGACAAAGATGCCATGCCAACATTGCATGACCCTTTAACAGTACATCGGACCCATTTAGACCATATGAGGGCGGATGAAAGTTCACAACACTTCCATTTTGAGCAACCAAATTCTGTAAGAAGTAACCCAATGAGCGATCACCAACATTTTAGTCTGAGTGACCAACTGAGGATGCAACAAAAATGGGCACAGGCAAAAAGTATGAATCATCATCAATTATCGCCTCTGAATGCTAATTTCGAACACTTTCATAGCCAGGACGCTCTTGCAGCACGAAATAATGGGCACCACTTGATGATGCATGAGAAGTCAAACGTAGATAGTTCTATGCAGCCAAGTTCCTTCATGCAAATGAGAGGTACACCGAAGACGGCTCTAGAGCGCACCGGCTCCAACCAATGGGCTCATACACATGACGCCTATAGGTCTTCATACGGACCTAGCTTGCCTGCCTCTTATGGATATGGAGGAGGATCATCTAGCGGTGGGTCTGCAGTCGGAGTGTTCCCGAATGCTAATGTAGGGAACTGTGCTGTTCCTATACTGCTGAGTTGTTCACCCTCAGTTGTGTCTGGTACTCTTACGAAGACACAGAATGCATACAGCGCGCCAGCTTACAGATCAGAGGATGTAAACTTTCTAAAAAAGCGAGGTATAAGCAAAGGTGAAGCGACCCAGGGATTGCAGCTACGCCATACTCCCCTGGACCAAAGAACAGAGGTGATTTTGGAAAAAAAAGAATAATGTAGTTTATGAAGATTATTCCTGAATTATGGCAATGAATATTGATTTTGATATTTAATTTAAATTGTAAAATTAAGTCTGCAATGCGTAAGACATCACAAGTGATATTGAATAATGTTAAAAAAGATGTTGATATTTGAAAATTAATAAAAAAATAATTATAATGTATGTTTTTTTTATTTTGCTCCTTTTCCTAAATATTATTTTATTGTTTGACATAGAAACTTTCAATGATTTCAATACACTCCTAAACTTGCTTGCTTTATAAGTGCAAGCTTTCAATATTTGTTCTGAGTGTAAAACTTCTAAAATAAACTCGTTTTTTAAAGTCATTCAAAAATAATATGTAATAAAATGAATATCATACTTTAGTTATCAACATAACTCTTTTGACTTAATTAACGGTCTTCGACATAAGTAATATTTTGTGACAAAAACAATTATGGTAAGCATTTTAATGTCAGTGTGTAGTTATTATATTCATTTCCGCAAAGCCAGGGAAGGTAGCTAATGAATGATAACGGGTTCCTACTGGGTAATAAATATTTAACTTCGGTAACTCTAGAACTTCGTAACATACGTACTACGTAATACCTTAACAATAGGTACCCTAAAAATGCAAATAGTATTGCATGAATGAAGTTAAGACATTGGGTAATGTAGATAACAAAACAATGAAGAAACTGATGAATACAAATGTAATATGATATTGCTGAATAGAAATTACGTTGATAGACTCAAATATTTTAATGAATAAAGAACCATCAGTCAGTCAACAAAATGAAGAGTGGTGTATTGTTTCTGTTGTTTTTCCTGTTAAAATTATTTGTTAATAGCGCTATTATTGAGCCAAATGATAGCTCAAATGTACTTGTTAAGAGTGTTGAGTTGCCTTTGGAATACGATGATGTTTTACCAACACACGACGTGACAAAATACGACGAAGAAGAACTACAAAACCAAGTCAAAAATCTTGAAGATAGCACAGCGGTTGACACGCAAAATACTGATTTAAAATCATCATCTCCTTACGCTGGTTTACCTTTTATACTTGGACAACTACAGCCAAATGGAATGACCATTGATTATCCTGATTCAAATTTGTATGAAGATGATTCTATGTTCAACATTTTTCCACCAAGAATCCAAAGATCGGAAGACGATATTCTGGAGCAATTAGAACACGACGCTATTATGAATAACATATTGCCGACAATGGATTACCCTTTTTTACGTGATGCGTCTTATCCGTTACCAGAACTTCAAATGCCTTTACAAAGCACTGAGAATCTAGTGGGCTATTTTCCTACTTCTTATGGAGTTCCGATAGCTTTATATTTGAAGTGTACACCAAAAATTACTCGGGGATACCAACAAATTCCGTTACAAGATTTGCAAGTGCCTTTTCCATACTATAATCGTGAAACTGATTTGCAACCTGATATAACGGATGAAAATAAGAAATGATTAATTGGCCAATATAGTATAGGGCATATCACAGATACATTCATTGCTCTGTGGGCATATCTATATGTGTTGAATCATTTGTTTAATATATTTTGAAAAAAGAATAAATATTAAAAGTAATTTTTGAGTAACAAAATGTTGTTTGATTTTTCTTAATAACAGTGTCAATAATCATTATTATGACAACCTATATTATCCTTCAACTCTTAGGTTAAATGGTAATTTACTATTACTACTTTTCAAACTATAGATTAAATCATACCAGACTATTTCATATCGTTACCCCTGTGACCTATAAGGATAACTGATTTTACTGTTATAAAACAAACAAGCAATTTTTTCTGCATTTTTTTTATTTTACAATACTAATCCGGGCTCCTTCGTTACCACCATAAAAAACTGGTTTACCCCTGCAGGGGTAATTACCCCAGGTTAGGAATCCAGGCTCTAGAGTGTGCCAAAGTAATAGACATACATACATACGCTCCAAAATCCTCCTCCTTTAGTTGGGTAATAATGACATCGTATATTAACCAGTATATTTTGTTGCAGCTAATTCCTCGTGTCCACCCGGCGAGGTATTAGGATCCAATTTACGATGCACAGCGATAGAATACAGCACAGTAGTCAACGAATCCCACTGGCTTAATTATTAGGTTACCTAGGTATTGCGTACTAAGGTCACATCAATGTTACATACATAAATATGATAGTCCAGTCAAAATAGACCAAAAAATCCTGAATCTGAGGAATAATTCGCATAGAGCTGAAAATTGGTACAGATGTTAAATAT
>LGAG01000518.1:202424-237431 GCA_001278395.1 Lerema accius
TGTAATGACGTATTTAACATCTGTACCAATTTTCAGCTCTATGCGAATTATTCCTCAGTCAAATGCTAATTTGACTGGACTATGAATAAACGTTATTTTTACATTATAAAGTCTTCTCCATTTAGACAATCCCTCTGTAGTGCCTAGTTATAGAAGCAAAATAAATACTTAGACAAACTTTTACAATAATAAATATTAGTCTCTTCTGAGCTGCAATTGAACCTGGGACCGCATAGGCACACAGCAAGGTAGTATGAGAAGGGAGAAAAAGTTATGAAGCACGAAGCTTAGTGGTAGAAATATAACATCAAATTGTACTTCTTTTCAATTGTGATAAAAGATTTGTGTCGAGCTAATACTTAGTTTATTTATTTTATCATGTAACATACTTATAGCCAGTAAGTACACTTTAAACAATGTACGAGCAATTGTACCTAATATGTACTTAATAAAATAGGTATATCTTTCAGTTTCATTATAATTATCACTTAACAGATAAATTGCTTAAGCACCATTAATAATTATTACCTACTTTACAAAAATTGATTACGCCATTAAAAAGTATCTAAGTATAAAGTCCTAATTTCTGTAGGTTATTATTATGTCGAACTTACTTCATATTTCGATTGTATTGTAAACAATAGGTAATATCGAAAGTAAGTGAATCGATAAAATATATCTTCGGCTGATCAATCAAGAGCGCGATAAGATTATTCAATCCAAAATAGTATTAAAATAAATTTAAATAGATTAGATAAGTACCATTCTCATTGTGTCCATCTACGAATAACCAGAAGTAGATAATTTGATATTTGTCGTTAATAAAAATAAATGTAGAATCAGATGTTACTTAAATAAATCTGTCATGGAATAACACCAAACGAACGAAGAGCTAGAGCTAGAACAAGAGTATTCTTTCTTGATCTTTTACTCTCTTTGTTGTAAGTAGGTATCTCTATGAACGGAGACAGAACTACGAAAGATGCTCTCTACCTTTGTTTAAACTGAATTTACACGATTGGGGACAGAATGAGCATTTGCTCGTCTGATGTACAAGCGCCTAACGGGTATGTAATTATATTTGAGTAAGGCTAGCCATAGCCGGAGTGCTTCAAGTAGTAGGCGATGCCTCAACAGTTGCAAGCTCTCCGACCGCTATACATTTTTAGCTTGAAACAGTCCGTTCATCCAATCGCAGTGTAACTGCGTAAAGCGGTCCATCTATAGCTAGCCTTATTAATGTTAGATTCCAGCGAAAAATGCGCAGACGTAATCAAGTTTCTACGTAAACCGCAGATCTTCGGTTCGCACGTACCCAACGCAAATACCTACCTACATTGTTATGATGACGAACATTAGCAGATACCAAAGATGTTATTTTTCAAGATATTTACATGTAATTCTCTAAGAGCCAAATCTAAATAATAAAAGTAAAATGTACTCTGTTTGTCGCTCGACAATCACACTTTCTTTGCTTGAATAATAATAAAATTGAAACCTTAGGAAACCCTTACTACCCAGATCAGCAATAAACTAGATCTGCAGTTGGCATTGAAAGAATAATAACGAAATCGATTATGACAAAGTATCTATTATAATCCATAAACACTATTTTACGTAAACATGACTAGAATAAGTAAAATTCTGGAAAAGAATAAAGTGCTTAGCTAACTACTAATTAGGTTTCAGTGTCATCTACCATTTCAAATAACCATTGACGTGTCATGTTTAAATTGCGTCATCGAACGTAAATTTACATTTACACTACGAAGGTTCACTGTTCTCTCAATAATCCTGTTGAAACACATGTGATTTTTGCGTCATAAGACCCTCCCTTCCAGCCTGCTTGGCACCTGGTTTCATTTGAACAGCACGTGACGTAGACGCAACAAGATAACAATACTTAATATTTAAAGGATGGCACGGTGTTGTCGTATCAGTAATATTGTGGCAATAAGGACCGAAGGAACTATTTCGAAGTGTTCCTAAAAGGATTGGAAGTACTATTTAGAAGTACCGACAGGACTTTAAGATGTTGAGAATAGCGCTTATTTTGGTATTCCTGGTAGCTGTGTTTTGCGAGGCGAGGCATACGCATCCTAGAAAAGATCAGTGGACAGAGGGGGAAGGGGAAGGTGTGATTGCCTTAAACGACCGTGATGCGACGGAAATTGTGAGTTTAATATGAGATATTGTATCCTGCTGTCAGGTGTAATGTTAGATATAGCTTGCTAGTTCAATGAGTAGGTACCTATTATTTGTCAGAATTTTCCTTTAATTACTTAAAAACAGTTCGTTCTTTTCATTTGAATTCTTATGAGTAATAGTGTATAGTTCCAATAGAGAAACTGTTACCATAAATATTTACGATTACTTTAAAATAGTAACTGACTAATAAATAGTATGATTTCATAGCCAGGTGTGAAGAATAATGTTTGAAGAAGTAATTTAGTTAATCAGTATAGTGTTATGTACTAGCTTCGATCGACACTATTTCTCTAACTACCTTTTGTTTACAAGACGTTTGCGGAAATGACTCAAAATTCACCTGTGTTTGAAGTATTAGAGTTAGTAGATACCTACTAAGTATCAACCAGGTCCATAACAAATAGCCATATTTCATCGGTTATCTATTGTCAATATTCGATCTTATAGTACGAGTATCTACTTATAATTATATTACATGGGTATAAGATAGTGATAAAATGATAAAAAAACATTTGAGTCCATGGGTACAAAAGAAGGATAAGTGTGTACGTACTATTGATAATTTAATGTATTATTAAGCACAGCAACATTTTTGCTAACTCGCAAATTCAAGTGAAATCTGCTAATTCTTCGCAAACGTGCCGTTTCTTTATTTTTCATAATAATAGTTCTATTTTATATTGAGCCGTAAATCGACAAACAATAAAGATTTCCTCGATCATCAATATAATTCAATACAAATTGTTAGTTTCATTAAATCACTTAACCAATGTCTATTATAATTGATGAATATTATAGTATTCTAATAAAACTATGGTAATTCCTTAGCATACTACACCTACGATATGAATCCATACTCATAAAAAGTCATAGAAATGGATGAGCAAACATTGGACAATGATTTTTCATCTTTGTTTCAGGAAATCACAAACGTTGCGCCTAAAAAGTTGTCTCGTCCAAATAGCATTCTATTCTTCAAGTCGTACGACCCTTGCGATGACGGCTTCATATTGGACTACCAGGGCATTTGTCGGGAGGTCTGGTTCTAAGGAAACCTGGTCTCCAAACATTCAAAGACAGTTATCTGAATGTAGAGGCCTCTACAAAATTGGTTTCCGTCAATTTTCACCAATTCAAAAGGGCCTATGGAATCTTGGCTGCAGATGCTTGAAGAATAGTAATATACCTATTATGTAAACATAAGTTTAATAAAATATTAATTGTGATATTAGCTTTAAATGTAATTAATTATAATGACTTTGTGCCATTGATTAACTATTTATCTGAAAATATTTATAGTTATAATTAAACTGCCTTAGAAAATGTATTTTGACTTTCTCTACTACCTCTTTGTGTAATTAAAAACAATTAAATTTTCACAATAATTTATTATACTCAATATTTATTACAATAATAAATAAGTATTTTAAGACAAGTTTTCACAAAAACACGACGAGGAATTAAATACATGGACATAATTTAATGACAATAAATACATTTTTTCTAACAATTAATACATCGTTTGAAGAATTTACACATTTTTAATGGCCAACTTCCTGTCTTGTTCTATACCGATAAATTATGATTTCTTACATGTCTTGGCTTAAAGTTCTAGATAATGCTTTAGATAAAGATAAAAGATAAAGGATAATTTTTATCACGCGACAATCAACATACGTTAACGTCAGAGTTATGACATTTGACGCAACGTATTGTTAATTTATTAAAGTTTGGGACTGCAAGACTTTACTAATTTAAATCTTAAGTCTTTCTTATACACTTAAACAAAATAAGTATTCAAAAAAGACACATATAGTTAAACAGGCAGTCTTTAGGTATGTGATAGAGTACAGCCACAGATAACAGAGCGTTACTGATTCTATAGCCAAATGCCCTTTCCTTCGAACGCTCACGCCAAACGCTATCTAAAAATGTATGGGCATGACATTAGGCGCGGAAAAAATGGCGTCGTTTATGTCATTCCCATACATTTTTAGATAGCGTTTGGCGTGAGCGTTCGAAGGCAGAGACATTTGGCTATAAGCTCTGTTCAATTCAGTGTGCATTCATATTAGAATGAGTACCACATACGATTACACTTGTCTTATAGACGGGTAGGTCGTCGTTTTTAGTTGATGTTTAGGAATCATAGCCGTAGCTAGGTTAGGTTGATCTCCCCTTTCCCCCTCCACCAGAAAGTGTAATCCCCTCGAGGAAAAATTTAAGATACGGCTTAAGTCGTAATCGTTGTCGTAATTCCGTAGCCATTACGTAAATAGTTATTTCTGAATTACTCCATCACATAAAGATTCGGACCATAATAAGTCTTTTTCGAACACTTTATGTTTAACTGTGTAAGATAGATAGGGTTACATAGAAAGGGTTGTAAGTCTAAAGGATGTAAGTGCCAAAAAATAATAATCAATATTATTACAAAAATACGCACTATGTGCCAAGCACAATCATAAATCCAAATGGATCCTAGTGCTTATGTCTTTTATTTTTGTTTTACACACAAATAAAGTTGTTGCGGGGTCAACGTACTTATGCTCGAAAGGGACTGTGATTACTATAAAAACAAAACTGAGAATGAGACAGTATAATATTATGTGCTACGATCAAGATTTCCCTCAAATTGAAAAAAGAAAGTGTCACAATCCATTTAACGTGGGTAATTTAGACTAAATGGATCTTTTTTAAGACTTATATAAATAGTACTAAGTTAAAAAATCTCAACAATTTCCTGGCAATTATTTATTAGCGCTCCAATCTAAACATCCGAACGCAAGACCTCGACTACAACTTCCAGATCTCCCATAAAATTCAACTACAAATCAACCAGGTGTCGGCGTATTTAGTCTTGGCTGTAATAAATTATTTTAAAAGTGGTTTAGCAAGCGATGCAGCTCACAGGGAAAATCTTTTTTGAAAGAAGCATCACCTCTTGATCGAGGCAACAGAAGACTCCAGAATTGGCAGTTTCTCGCCTAACGAGTTAGTCTCGCTATTAAGTGAGAAAATACTGCCAACATTCTGGCAACACTACCTCGATATCAGACGCACTCGACGTCAAATATTAGATTTTTTTTCTAAATACATATTTTAATTACCTAATAAAATTTTTAGTTTTAATTTTGTAAATATTCATATTTTAAAATATATTTTATATATAATTTTTAGAACAGTTTTCTGTTATTTAAGTGTATAAATTACATTATAAAATAAAATAAAAATTTACTTTTCTTACCTAGCTTATATTGATTTATTGGAATTATTAAAAATAATTAAAATAAATAAACCTTTTTATGAAGCCTGAGATCTTTTAAATATTTTTTTATAAAGGTCATTAGCCCATTTTCATTATTATTTCCTAAGGCACTTAAGACATTCTAAAATATTGAACTTTATTATGAAATATTTTCTTGATTGTCTATTTTTTTATCGTTATATTGTATAACCAAAAGATATGCGTTAAATTGACTTAAGTAAAAATAAATTATTATTTTATCAATTTGTTTGATTTATAACGCTTTCATGTTATATGTCTAAATAAAAAAACTGGTACTTAAATCCTTTAGGCTTACAACCTTTTTGTTCCCTAAGTCTATTCTGTATGTAATAGAGTAATAGGTCGTTCTAGGTGACATTCAGCGTCTGCCGCGTTTTACGAAAACACACCTTAAAGCGCGTACGCCCGACGTTTCTATAAAGCGCCAACAATATGCGGTTTTAAACGCACTTTCTTTCGCGATCTCAGCTTATTTAACGCCGATATACGAACCAACACGAACGCGAATAGAACGCGCGTCAAACAATACAAACGGCAGTCGTCAACGCTTTCAAAAAACCTCTAGTGCAAAGACTGTTGTTAAGTCTTAAATGAATGTCAACTTGATGTAGAGGATACATGAGCTACGTGAGAGACGCCGTCGACAGTAGGTTATTAAGTCGTTAAGGCGTTAAGGAGTTTTCAGTTGGTGTGTAATCATAGCTACATAAGCGACGCCGGTGGCAGGGTAACGGCGCTGTGTCCGGACAGCGGGGTAGGCAGCGCCGCGACGCCACGGATCCACGCGCCGCGCTCGCAGCAAAACGACTCCACGTTGTTCAGAGCTCGCATGTATATTGTTGTTACACCGCCTGTACACACAGACGGACAATACAGGACAATGGAGATGGGAATGTACCCGATATAAACTTATGCCGAAATCAGTAGGTTACACTGCTTTTAGAATCACTATGAACTATTGTGTATAACTTTCGAAAAGTATGCAAGATCAACTAACCAATGATAATGATCTGTGTGCCGAGATAGGCGAGGGCGTGTCCGTGTCGCGGGATAGATAGCTCGGTTTCCATCTTCCACTGCCGTTCCCGCCAGTCCCACACGTCAATGGCGCTCACACTACTCGGTGTTTTATCCTGCCACAGAAACAATATTACGTCGTCAATAATATCATCATTAGACACTGCCCAGATGAGGCGTACCGAATAGTTAATGCTCTCTCTATATTATCTCTTTAGACCTAAGTTATTTTCATTATTAATATGCTTCCTATAGAATATTTATCTTTAATAGTGACTCACGAAGCTTAAGATTACAAGAAGAAGAAACATAAGAAATAAATAATAAAACGCCATATAAAACGTAAAGCAAATATTTTAGTGTACTAATAAAATATGTTAAATTTCACTAACTTTTTCAGAGACTTTTCCTGCGCCGCCAATGATATACAACTTGTCGTTCATAGCAAAGAGTGTTGCAAAACATCTGGGAAATCGTAGGTTGTGAATTTGGGTCCATCTAAAAATAAACCAAACGTGACGTGATGAAATCTGCTATTACACATTTAGTTAACAAACAAGGTCCACTGGAAGAAGGTGAGACCTTCGTGAAAATGGACATGAGCTGGCCACATACTTTAAAAAACTAGTGATTTCTAAAAGTGGTTACTTTTGGCGGTGATCAGTGACCACTGAACTCAAACATCTTCCCGTTCTGCCTTTCGTTTATCCTATAAAGCGTTAAACAAAGCATAGTTCTATTACTCGTTGGTCTCAGAGTTGTAGCACTCGACAGTGTTGCAGACGGGGCGTCGTTTCTCGCCGGTCATCCCGCCGGCGACCCAGATATACTCCCGGTATTTGACCGCGGCGACGGCCGTCCGCGGCGCACCCATCGCCTTCACCTCGCTCCAACTGCTCGTCTTCGGATCGAACCGTTCCACTGACCGGAGCACCCTGCGGTTTGATTCACCTTACATAATATACTTCATAATTCCAATACTAGGTACAGTATCAGGTAATACGGTCCAATACGCTGCTTGTCTTAGAATCGATTACTGCACTAACTGGAGCATCAGTTTTTGTAAAATTCCTTTTAACATAAGAAACAACTTTCTTAAAGTAAATTTTACTGTAATTAAATTTGTGCAAACAACTTTTATTTCACTGTGATTTTAATAGGACAGCAGAAGATTTAGTTTAAAACCCTTCCCCACCTGCCCTTCTTATCTTGGCCCCCGATAGCATACAAAGCTTTGCGATGGGCCACCAGTCCGAAGTTCTTCCTGGGCACCGCAAGACCAGCCTCGCTGTACCACGACCTCTCGACAGGCTCGAAACTCCATACGGTAGACACCACCACCGACTTGCCCCTCAAGTCATCATCGCGAGGGTCCGCGCCACCTATATAAATGGCTTGGTTATATACATTTCATTGGTTTAGACTTTAGAGTTTAGAGTACAGGGATCTCTCATATTATTGGAAGAAATAGTAGCTAACCTAAGGGTCTTAAGTTTTTACGCCGCCTATAAATTGAGACTACCGAAACGTTTGACATTGGTACGTACTCTCCCCTATTTACTAATAGCGCCTGCAGGTGCTTAAATTAACACAATCTGCATAATACAAAATATAAAGAGACGTACAAGAATAATATTTACCAACAAGATATACTCTTCCTCTTAGAAATGCTACCGAGTGATGATGCCTAGGCTCTGGCAGATTATGCACGTATTCCCAAGTGTTTGTTACTGGATCAAACCTGAAACAAATATTTTAAGTCGTTAGTTGCTTCATTCAAAATTTTCAAACTTCATTAAGAGCCTGACGAATTCCATGTTCTATTTAGCACCCTGAACCGTTTTGTTTGCCATGAATATGTGAAGGTCTTACCTATAAATACTGTCTCCCTTATTGCCAGCCAGTCCGTAAGGCATATGAGGATCGATACCACCAAATACAAGCACAGTTTCGCGATCCCAATTGAAAAGAGACTTCTCCGCCATGTAGGTCTTGTTCGACGGACCCAGGACAGATGCTGATAACTTATTCCTACAACAACATCAGGTTTTAGTGAGAAGATTACTCAATGAAATAGGGAAAATGTGTTACTTAGTGTTAAATAGTTTATTGCTTCCAATGCAAGTGCTATTAGTAAACACAAGGCGTAAGAAAGTATATTAAAGTTTTCAGAAACTAAGCGAAGGAGAAAAATCATCTTACTTTTTAAAACGATAGATGATAGCAAAAACCAATTATAAATAAAATCTCACATATTAGCTCTCGCAAAAGACTCCTTAGACTGATTGAATAACGAAATATCAGGACTGTGGATAGCGTTCTGTGAAGGTATCGCCGCTTGCTGAGATTGTTCCGTGCGCCCTGTCCCTAATGGAAGACCACCGCCACGTTGACTTTGGTCTCTGAAATCAACATCCGGATCAATCATCTGAATACAGTAAGAGAATCGCGTCTGGCATTTGAGTTGATGCTAATTAAACGTTTCCACATACTTTTTAGCTAAGGAGGCTGTCGCAGCGGCTAGGTAAGACGCAGCTATGCTAGCTCTTCTCTCCCTGGGTCTTCCAACCCGTGTATCCTGAAAATATAATAGTATTACACATTTTACGGTAGTTTTATCAAACAATGGCTAAAGAGCTATTATCTAAAGAGGACGATCCTTCTTCCTGCGACCATGGCTATTGACCAAGGTCCCCTCCACGAAACACTTGTCCCAGACTATGCAGCACCAACAATGCTGATTCTTCGCAACGTGGATGCTTCGTGCATCTTAATAGAGCGTGGTGTGGATTTGTTTCGACCTTCGTATTGGACTACGTCGTCACGGACGATTAATACGAGAAAAAAGTGATTTGTTTCAAGTCACAAGTCTACCAAAATCTCGGTTGAAACTCATGCTGTTTTCAGGCAGGGGAAAAGGGCAACGATAGACAATAACAAGGGACAATAAACGAGATGTACTAACATTATCCGTTACGCTGGTCCCCATAGTATCGCAACTAGATCCACTGGTCGTTGTGTTCAACGCATCCACCGAAGTCTCGTGCTGGTGAGGCCTAGTCTCTTGAGAGAGCTTTGAAACCAAACAATAAAAGTAAGCAAATTTTATTTAACGATAGAATATATGTTACGTAAGTACGAATTCGTTATAATGAAAACGGGATAGTTGATTCAGCATTGAAGAAAAAAAATCCTGCGTGTTTTGTTTCAACCCTCGATGGCAATAAATTTCCATGCTAATCGCATTTGGTAAAAACTTACAAAAAAATAAATAAGTAGTAAAAAAAAAAATAATGAATAATTACGGATCTGCGATGTAAGGTACAAGTATGAATTTCTTGAGTTTGTTTTCTAAAAGGTTGTTGAACTGGAGCTTGACCGGATAGTTTTTTCGGCTCCTAAAAATTAGGAAACCATTTATTACCTAAATAAAAGTTCTCTAGTACTATGCAGTCTTGAAACAAAATATTTTTGCTTTTCGTTTCATAACATCCTAAAGTAATTTAAAATTTAGTAAAAGCTTAAAATAGATTAATGACCTCAGTATGCGTATGTCTTTGTTCTGGTTCGGGGCTTCTTTTACGCTCTTGTGTAGTACAGTGCGCCACCGTAGCCTCGTTCGTGGGAGATGAGCGGCTAGGTGAATTACATTGGCTTCCATCTCTAGCCTAAAACATGCCAATATAATATCCGGTTCAGGTCCTCTTGTAAGGTTACAGGAGGGTGAGACCTCTCGTAAGGTCCTAATGGTATTTCTTTGAAGTTTGTCTGGTGGCCTGGCTACGCCATCAACCTTCATCACTGATACCCAAAGTGATCCAGGTGGACCCCCAGGGTATTTCGGTAGTTATAACGGTAGAACTAAACTTTTGGCTTGTCATCCACCAATGTTTTATGAAGCTAAGCAACTGTTAATTGTAGGATATTCCGAAAAGTAGATACCTTTGGCAGGAAAGTTTTGAAAGTGGTGTATTAGAAAAACGTTTGGGCAACTACGACCAATATTATTGCGTATACGTCACAAAGATTGTGACTAAAATTAAAGTTTCTACTATTTCATATGCGTCTATTTCAGTTATACAAAACAGAAGCTACCTAATTTTTGTAACCAGGTATAACCGGTTACGAATAAAACAAGGTGACTTAATCTTACCTTTCGTCTGTTTTCAAAAAATTCGCTCATACTCGGTAATTTTTCCTTATCTCCACTCAATCCTTTCAGGGTGGCAGGCAAAGGAAAGTCCATTTTAGGTCTCCTTATTTTATCATCCATTCCTCTCATATTGCCTGATGAATAAGCAATTACTCCATTAAACTATATTCCTCATTGCTATATTTGTGAAACATGGACCAAGTGACTATTAACATCGAGTATATGCCTAATATGGATTATGTATAATGGTTTATAGTATATGTACTAGAGAACCCATATTGAGGTCAAAATTGGCTGAAAAAGTATAAAGAAATTGAAATTTCAGCCACAGTCCTCTAGTTTGCCCTTTATAAATTTAAAATTATCATGTCCGGATAGAATCCCAGTCAAATAGGTCAACATCATCTGTTATCTTGCGGTTATTGTTGTGGTTATTAAATACCTACTTTAAAGGAAAAACTGTTCAAATCGTGTTAGATCGCACCAAGTGCGCTTGGAACATACACAATCTGCTCCTTCTTGTGTACTATCAACGATAATTGCTAAAAAAATACCCAGAGCTTTGTCTTTGCTAAATAATTTGACCGCAATTTAAACCTAGTACCTATAAACGAGCAAGGAATACATAACTACTATTTAGAAATATGTGAACTTGAACATGAGCTTAAAACGACGCTGCTTTTATTTATATACTTTGGCATACGTGACACGCGGCACAATATTATTCAAACCGTCAGAGCAAAAAGGATAATAGACTCCGTCTTCAGAACGAAAGAGTGAGGTTATTTTTTTTTTTTTTTACGATTTGACATACTTCAGAGAGGACGGCCTGCCGAATAACGTACTGAGAAACGCTATCATTTGATATTTAATTAGGTACGTTTTCGATTCGACTACTCTTTTTGTGCCAGAGGCGGACTCTATATTATTGTTTATTGTTAGATCAAATCGTATCCGTGTGACGTCAAGTTATTGAAGTACAATTTAGGTTAAAGTCTGTATGACATCCGTGTCTGCATTGTACCTATCCCACGCTCTTGCTCTATGTTGAATTTGTCCAAAACACGATTTCCGTTGGAAATACCGGTCGAGTTTTGGAGACACGAGTCGTGTCCTGTATTATTAATCAATTGTTTTCTAAAAATGTAACACAGGTACTAGGTACAGTTAAGTTTATTAATCCGGAAAGTATCAATCAAAATAATATTATTTTAACGCCCACTTTTTAATATTTAAGTGGGATGAATATGACGGAATATGTTTAATCTTCCTTTCGGAATAATGTTTAATCAGAATAATGATTTAAAACGGAACACTTTTTCGTTTGTTTAATAAAGGACGTAACATAGATCCATAAATGGCATGAAATATCATTGGCATGTCAAATAACATTTAATCACATATTATTATATTAATATCGTTAAATTACTTGAAACTGATTATAAATTATTAATACGATTTAGGTAACGCGATATCAATTGTTTGTAAAACATACATTGCGTGCGATAAATTATATTAATTGTTTATCGAGTCATGCTTTATAGAATTGCAACTTCCCAAGGTTAATAAATACCTTAGATTATACACACGTATTGAATTTTTTATGTATACTACCTAAGGACATTAAATTAATTATTAATTTGTTATCGGATAATAACAGTAATTGATATTTACGATTTTATTATAATAAACACATTGAATATTAATGTCGTAGTTATGTACGTTCTTATAAACAAGTCAATAAATCGAAAATCACGCAGGTTCAAATTTCCTAGTAATTTTGTTGTCCTACATATGCCCTAGATGGCGTTAGGAATAATTTCCTTTCTTAATAGAATAGATGGCGGTACCGTATTTTCATAAAACTGATCCTATTTTGCATGAGGAGGTAGTTAGGCACCTCAATAACCATTATATCCAGGTAAAATATTAGTTTATCAAAAATGCTGGTTGATCGTTTGAGCTAAACCCAAGGATAGACGATAGATAGATAGATGTTTTGTTCGGCGAAGCGGATTCATTCCATTCTAGAATAGGCGTCACAAAACACCTAATGATTGTAAAAAGGTATCTAATTACCGGGCATATTGTCGTCGTTTCGCCGCGGTGACTGCATCATGGCCATTTGTTGAAACATTTGGTCCTTCGGTACTGTGAATTGTTCTAGATATTTCAGGAAATCTTGATACGTCACGTGGTTCTGTGGCAACACATAAATGTTCATTCAAACCATTATCCGACTATTTACAACCACCAAAATCTAGAACATATTTATGTCACCGATAGGTACGAGTTATTTCCTTGTGAGTATCATGTGTGTATGCCATTTTGTGTTCCAAACTAGCAACTATCTAATAGGGAATCCTATTGCGTAGGTAAACATTATTGATTAGTATACTAACGTAAGCATTACAAATTCTGTCGCTTTAATTAAATGGTTGTGTAACCACAAGCAGGTTACTAATAACTAGTGAATTAATATTACTTAATTTAAGGATAATGTACGTTTAAGTAATTATTTCCTACACTTCATAGGAAACGCACGTATCAAACGAAAATTTAACGTATATACATAATAACGGATTGAATAAATCATTGAAGAAATAACCGGGAATTGAAACTTGATACTCAAAACCGCACGACAAATATTGAGCTGACATAATCTTAAAACGGTGAGTCTAAATAATATTTTTTCAGTATTTCTAGTATACCTATATTTATATGTGAATAGGAATGGAAAGTTGGTGTCGGTTATGTGATCAAAAATATCTCAGTTTAAGACAAAAAAAAAACATTTTAAACCGAGTTAGAAAACTAAATGGTTGCTGCGTATACATTATTTTTTGAGTAAATTAACGTTTCTTTTCAGCAGAAGTTTTTTTAAATATTCAATTTAGGTTAATAGTACTTGTAATTTGTAATGGGAATTTCAATCTGTGTTATCGTCCTGTGTGTGTTCATATGTTTCTGGGTTATCCATGGCACCCATAACATAGGGCAATCCTAACATGGGATTATGAGTACGTGTCGCTCAATTATTTGTTAACATTCGTCATAGTTTACCTTTTCTTCCCCGATCCAGTTCCTCTCAGCGGGTTCCGTGAGACCTAGTACGTCGATCCAGTGATAATAGTTGTTCGAGTTATTGCCGTACCAATACTTTATTATGACGTATCTGAAATGTCAGCCACACGTTAATAATTATAGTCATACATCACTAGGACGTCATAGACGCTTCGGAAGATTTTCTTTCCCAATCTTTTCCTCCGTTTCAAAGCTTACGAAATGGTGGTTTCGCTGATATCAATATGAATGATAAATCTTGGATATTAGGTATGTGTAAAATCAATAGGCGTGTTTTTTTTAATTTATTGAAGGACTTTGTCGATGAGCGACCATATCGTCCCGTAAAAAAAACACAAGCCTACAGTCACAAATAATTAAGTTACTGTTTTGCAAGTGCCAAACTAGCCATCCTGCACAGGACTCTAGCCTCCTCCGACACAGGAGTGGCCAGGATGCTGTTCAGCATGAATAGGGACACTGTTCAGCATGAATAGGCGTGTTAAAACTAACGTCTCAGTGCCGTCGTCGGTTCTCGTGAATCTCATTCCATTATAACATAGCCAAAGTACTGTCCACAAAAAAGCGGATCCTTTATAAACTTCATCAAAAAACCGGACAGATAAAAACTCTTGTAGCAAAAAAGTACGAATAGTCTAAAGACAGCCGACAGACCAGTTCTTGCGATTCAGTGTAACCAACGACGTAAATTATATTTAATTTTATCAGCTCACTAAATATTTGAGTTCTACAAAGTATTGGTTAAACTATTATTCATAAACCTATCTAAGGTAAGTTAGGTAAAGTTATGTTTACGTTAAATATTTGAAGTAATGCGTAAATAATTTAAAACATCGTAAAAATTTGTTGCGCAGTTTTGTGTCCTGTTGTTGAATTCACTTTGTTTTTATTGCTCATCATAAAAGCATCAGCAATGAGCGAATCTGCTTCAAACGTTGCAGATTTCCGATCGTGGTTAGGTTTCGGCTGTTGCTATCGTTCCCTTTTTTGTATAATATTGTAATCTATAATTTTTTTATTACATTTTGCAGTTAAGTCTTTGTTATTTGAATACATACCAACAATTCATGCTTGTATGTGCAGTGTTACAGAATTAGATGTAAAATTAACATATGGTGGTAATTTGGCAAGAGAATTTGTTTATATTCTAGATTCTCAGATGTTTAGCTTAGAGTGTGAATCATTTGAATTTTGTAGTTCTAAACATATTGTGTTTTATGCAATATTCCACAGAATCGCTAAGCCAGATGACCTTTTCTAAGAGCAAGAATTATTAAATACGGTCATAGACGTCATAGTTCACAATGTAGTTTTAGATAATAATAAAAGAACAGAAATAAGAAACGAATAATATAAGAAACGAAGAATATCGATCAGGTTTCCTAATTCGGTCAAATTAACGAGAATCATTAGAAATGATTGTTGTTTCAGATCTTGATAAATTAATTAATTAACATTGTAACAATGTGAATGAAGTTTATTTTATTTATACTTGTAGCGTAATTTAGTGGTATTGTAAAATTTTGACGTTCGCTAAACTAAGCTGTTAGTTCCTATAACGAAATAACAAGTAATAATAAATATAAAAGCGAAAAACCAGACTGGTAAAGATTTTTTTTTGGGGGTAGATAGCGCTGTATAATAAAAAAGTTATACATTTACGTCACTCTCCTCTAGCGAGAAAAAAATAATTTGAATTTAAATTTGGAATAGTTTAAACTTACGCCAATCCATCGTCCACCATTTGCTGCACCTCTGGTTCGTTGACGATCTCTAGTATCTCGGCATTATCAGGGTTCCGTTTGATATCCACTAGCTGCCAGGGCGAGATTAGACCGAATCGGACACACCTCATCAGCTCTATGGTGTGACGACTTCGCGACTGCCAATCACCATGTAGCCAGCGTACTGCAGACATCATCACCTCGATCTCACTAGGAAATATAAAATTAAAAGTTTAAAAAAAACTTTTATTATTTGTTAATAAGTAAAAGAACTAAAAAGTGCAGTTTTAAGTCCCTACTGTTAACCGTTGAGGAGTTCAATCGTCTGGAGCCAATACTGGTAGCAGTATCACATCATGCTTATTATAAACATGCATTGTCATCAGGATTGGACCAGTGTGTAAAATCTTAGCTCAATCGGACACCGGGAAGTGGGTGAAATTTAGCTTGCAACATTTGATTACAAACACCGGGACAGGTGAAACTAAATAAAAGCTTGTAAAAAAACGTGTGCAATATTCTCGCGTACGTTATTTTGTGATAATGTCTTATTAAATACGAGCTGTTGCCCGCAGCTTTACTTGCGGAAATTATAGTTTTGCAGTGATATTTACCCCCTTAAGGGTTGTTTAAAAATAATCGTTGAATAAGGTTCTTCATCCTTTTCAACCATACGCCCAAA
This sequence comes from Lerema accius, assembly GCA_001278395.1. Classification (NCBI taxonomy): domain Eukaryota; kingdom Metazoa; phylum Arthropoda; class Insecta; order Lepidoptera; family Hesperiidae; genus Lerema; species Lerema accius. The sequence continues at coordinate 218,582 of LGAG01000518.1, forward strand.
CACGAATTTGAAAACTGCTAGCTTTAAAATTTGATTAATTTTCATACAAACTTTCATCCCTTATTTCACCCCCTTATGGGTTAATTTCCAATTTTTTTTAAATCCGCACTTCTTAGCTTAGTATCGAAAACCTAAATACTAATTTGCAAACTGTTTGCTTTAATTTTTTTTTAATTTTCATACAAACTTTCATCCCCTATTTCCCCCCCTTAAAGTGGGAATTTCCAAAAACCCGTTCTTAGTGCTCCCCTACACTCTAGAAGGAACCTCTGTGCCAAGTTTCATGCTTCCAGGTCTATCCGTTTAGGCTGTAGCGTGTCTGTCAGTCAATCAACATTTTTATTAAGTATGATTTGTGATAATGTCTTATTAAATATTGGACCTGGTGGTACGCACCAAAAAGCATGAGTCATTGTTACGTTTCCTTGTGGACAATGTGGAACGGTTCTAATAGCTGATAGTTTATTACGCAATATTGCCGACGGAAGTACAATAAAATAGGTAACTTTAGTATACGGTGTATTTTAAAAATTATTCGTGATCATGTCACACGTAAATATCTCGTTGTTCATTACCATATTTAAATCTTCGACAGAGGTCAGACATTCATAAACAAATCTAAAGAAAGAAACTTCGCAGTTTTAACTAGACTTAACTAGTTGTCAGAGTTACGAGTATCTACTAACAATAGCTTTCGATTATGATAGTATCTGAGTACACCGATAACGATTATCACAATATCATAACATATAGGTAGGTACAAGTATTTCCAGAGATATCATAAAACCATCGAGGAAATATGATAAAATATTTCTTGAAATACAGGAAGTGAAATATTTGTTCTACTCTAAGCCACTGATGCAATATTATACCAACATTTACCTTGTAACGCAAATATAGTTCGACTTAAGGAATGTCGTGAGCTCTCCTAAATCCAATTCAAGGAAATCTGTGGACGCGACTAGAGGTAAAAAGAATCTCATGATTCGTGGAACCTAAAACAAAAAGTTTGGTTGTAAACAATGCTTGGCACGACTACGTCTCATTGTCGTGATCGATACTATACTCGTATTAGTCACTTATATAGAGCATTTGCCGTAGGTATACGTTAAACTTTTATGCTACGTATACCTAATGATATTGAAGATCTATTTTCGACAGAAGGATTACGGACACTCAATATCCTATATTTAACTGTAATAAGGTAAGGTGGGGTAAGACTAACACACGGGGCAAGACTAACAGTGTCTATTATCTCGATACGTAAATTAAATACGAAATTCTTCCAGTGTGTAAGATAGAACAAACGTAAATGTTCTCGGCTAAAACACACACATGTCGTTTCTTCAAGTGCATATCGAGATAATAGACAGTGTTAGTCTTGCCCCGAGTGTTAGTCTTACCCCACCTTACCTTATATAATAATCTCCGACAAGCGATCAGATGAGAAGGATTTTACTTCAAAATCTTTACGACCCATTTTCAGTAATAAAGTTACTATCACTCAAGGCAATTTTTTTCCGCACTTCAAATATAACAAATTTTTACCATCATATCCATAACTATAGAGATTCCCTTAGCCCGTGCCTCTCTGTACAAAGCAAACGCTGTGTCTTCAGTGAAAAGGCTTTCATTCACAATAAACGTCCAGCATTGATCTTCTAAATCTGTCTTGAAAAAAATTAAACTAATGAATTAGAAACGTCAATAAACCGTGCATTACATCTTTACTATTTTAACAACACAACATATACATTCTAGAGACCCAATTTGTGGTCGTAATTTGAACTACGAGTGACATGATAGTCCGTTTTTTTAACTTGTCTTATTTTTAAAACAAAAACGTAAATTTGCAAAGCTGTTTTTGTGAATATTTAAGCATATTATGTGATATTAAAGTGATCAAATATCTTAAACTTTACTAGAAAAGCGTGAATAATGAATTTGCTTTACAAGGTTTACGTAAAACTACGTGCTAAACAGGACAAGTAAAAAAAATTGAATGTAATTTCGTGTGTTCTCAATTTGAATTTACGTCATACGATATCCCTGGCTGGCAAATGTCATTGTCAACGTCAACTGTCAACAAACATGAGTCTGAACAGTGACGCGTCTGTGTATGCAACGCATGGTTGTGTATGTAATGTTTTATTTTAAAAAATCAATGTATTTGTAATGTTACATGGTAATTTACATTTATATAACAGGAAAAGGGTAAAAGGTTTTTTTAAATAAACATAATAAACCATTGTTTACCTCAACATTTTTAAAATGTGATTAAAATAAGTTAGCCTTACCAACTGAACAACTAATAATACTCGTACAAATTAATGTATTACGTCTTACCAATATACAATTAGTTGTTTACTTAAATTCATTGCAAAGGACTTCTTGAGCTTCATATTCTCAGAATAAATATGCCATGGTTTATGCACTGAGGTGCTCATCTATATGTGAAGTTCAACTTTAGGTGGCATTTTAAGAATAATGCGGGCACGTACGAGGTTCACACTTAGCATACTTAAGCATATTGTAAATAAGAAGTGTACAATGTGTGTGTATGTGTTATAAATACATAAAATTTACAAAATAAATCGACACTTACACAGCAACAGAATATTAGAATAATTTTTTCCTGCATGTTGCATAGATGGCGCTGTAGATCCGACATGACAGACAGACAGACAGACAAACACGAGTAACGGTTACATTAGGACCACAAAGCGAGTCTTCTAGCTATTTTTATCCTGTATTGTTACCTTTTACGGACAGATATTGTGAGGCGCAGAATAAATCTAAGACATTTTCACGTGTCAAAGCTTTGCAGCTCTCCTGACCGCTCAGTATCATCCACTCATAGATTGTCTGAAACGCATCGGGTTGTACGCTGTCCTAAAAATTAAATAGAAATTAAATAGTTAAATAATTTTTTTTTAATTATTCTATTATTGTCCTCTACAAATAATTTACGTCGCTTTATCGCCCTGCTTACACTAAACGAAGCTTAATTATAAGAAATTATTTTAGTGCTAAATCCACTTTTGTTCCTGTACTTATATTTGTACAGGGCATAAAAGCCTACTTAGTCATTTTAAAAAATATGCCTTGTTCTTGCCTAGCTAGAATTAAAATGGGTAAGGTATACTATTGTACACAAAACGGTTTGATATTTTTATGGCATTATTGTAGGGCGCGCCTATGTTACCTAAGTAGAACGTCATTGCAATCTTTGCAAGCATAATGATAGGCATATAAGTACTGAAGTGCAATATGCTATGAGGGGAATGAGTTGTAGTATTTTAAAATACGTTCAGACTTACTACTTATGATATTTTAAGAGAAGCTATGCAGTAACGTATTATTAGAATGACAAGATGAAGATGGTACAATGTCTCGGGCCCCTGGCTCCAAAGGGCCCTGGGCTGAAAAGATCCAGGGGTAAATTGTTCCGATACGAACATTACCATTACAGAAAAAGACATACCACTGACTCTTTCAACCCCGTTCTCCCCAACAGAAAATTGAGAATCTGAAAATTCCGGACGTTTGCGCCCGCCCTTATAAGTTACGCCTTACTAATTAAGTACTTAATTTTATCTAGAATTTCTGCAAGTCATAATAATACTTACTATAGGCAGTTCTATCTCCCTCTTCGTATTACGTTCGAAGAAGGACGAATAAATTTGAAGAACCATTCGATGGCAGTGGAATTTCTCATGACCAATATTAATTACTGTATCGGTGTTGCTAAAAACAAATTATTATTATTAGAACCTCTATTACTGTTTAATAAATGTGTATAATATTAATACCCGAGAACAAACATTAAACAATAGCATTAACATGAAATTAAAAGATCTTTTTTTTAAAACAAGCTTATATTACTTGTTAATAAGATAAAGAACTAAAAAGTTAAAAAGTGCAAAATTTCAAGTCCCTACTGTTAACCGTTGAGGAGTTCAATCGTCTGGAGCCAATCCTGGTAGCAGTATCACATCATTTTTATTATAAACATGCATTGTCATCAGGACTGGACCAGTGTGTAAAATTTTAGCCCAATCAGACACCGGGAAGTGAGTGAAATTTAGCTTGCAAGATTTGATTACAAACACCGGGACAGGTGAAACTAAATAAAAGCTTGTAAAAGTGCAAAATTTCAAGTCCCTATTGTTACCCGTTGAGGAGTCCAATCGTCTGGAGCCAATCCTGGTGGCAGTATCACATCTTGTTTATTATAAACATGCATTGTCACCAGGACTGGACCAGTGTGTAAAATTTAAGCTCAATCAGACACCGGAAAGTGGGTGAAATTTAGCTTGCAAGATTTGATTACAAACACCGGGACAGGTGAAACTAAATAAAAGCTTGTAAAAATAAACATTACATATAGTTGTGGACCCGACGATAAAATTCTTGAAACAAGTCTAGTTTCTTTGGCAACTGTACTCTTGCCCAGTCAACCGGTTCTGCAGTGGTGTAGCCAAGACTGAGAAGATTAGGTTCTTCTGTCTTGTTCCCCATTTTCGTATTAACGCTCTTGTGATAAGCATGCATGTTTCTTCCTTGTGTAGCGTAGTTTACTGCCTCGCGTTGTTCGTATTGTATTTGTGACTCCGATTCACAACCGGGATCCTACAAGTCGCAGTAAGGTGGGCAATTAATATTTGTCATTGCAAAGTTTTCATTCAAAAATGTATCATACAAATAGGAATAATTCAGAAAAAGTTTCATCTTTTTCTCATCGCGACATTCCAAAACTAGAGATTGTTTTTTCTACTAACAACAAACTAAAAATGTGTTACCAACAATTATATTAATCTCTGGACCGTTTTCAGTTTCTACAGTATTTCCTTTAAATTTAACCTTAACTTTAGCTTGAGTCGGATCAGCTAATACTACGCCAACTGTCGCAGATTGAAAAACAACCTGAAACAAGGTTAAGTTGCCAGTGATATTTTATAATACAGTTATGCCTTAAGCGCGCTCGGTGTGAAACCACGAAGACACTTCAATTGGGAATTTGAATTTAGAAGCAAGATATTGATTTTTTATGTATTCCTAAATTTTATTAATTCAATGTGAAAATCTGTTTTTTTCCATTTAGTATACTCAAAGAAATTTCCAAAATGAACCAAATCACTACAGACGCGCCACGGCCACCATAGTTGTGACATCATAATTGTTATAGTAAGACCGGCCTAACATCATGTAAAGTTAACATTGTACTAACTTCCGTGGTCCCCACACTAACAAATTAACAACAACTAATATTCTCCTTAACATATTACTAACAGGACCTACTAACCAAACTAATAGTCCTCCATTAGTCCTACTCGAAGTTTGTTACGATGTCCATGGGCGACAGGGATTGGTGGCACTGTCAGCTCGTTTGCTATCTTAAAACCATAGACAGTGTTAGTCTTGCCCCGTGTGTTACTCTTACTCCACCTTACCTTATATACTTATTATTTTTTTAGTTCAATATAACATAATGTATTTAAATAAGTATTTATTACCTGATTGGAGTTTACTTTTAAGTTTCCACTTGGCGTCGATTTAAATGGAAATGCGACTTTATCGTTGTCGTTTTCGTCACCGCTGTAGATGCTGAAATTTTAATAATATTTCGTCTTAATATTACGTTACACGAACTTCACGTTTATAAGAGTCCACCCGTAATTGGTACACGTGAAATTTTGCAATTTTAAAAAAGTATCTAATTATTGTACCTATCAGGTGTTAATTGTAAGATTAAAACTTTAGTCACAGACTAGAAAATAGTTACTTCCTAACTTTAGTGCTAGATTCTTAACTATAATTATCTTTTGCGACTTATAAATATGACTCTACTGCCCATTTTTTGACTTGTCTTACTTAGCATGCAATTTTACGTAAAACTTGTAACGGAAATCACACATTTTCATGTTATCACACTTTTTTAGTACCGTTTAAGTGATTTCATCACTTTAATATCAAATTATGCTTAATTACATATTAATTTTTTCGCAAAAGCTGCTTAGGAAATAGATGTTTTATTTTAAAAAATAAGACAAGTGAAAAAAACGCACTTATACAACAAAGATTTTTTTATCTTAAAGTTTCACTTTATTAAAATCCACTCTTTCTGTAACTTGAGACGTAATTTATTAATGACCATGCAATTTTTTTCTGTTGAGCAAGCATTGTACTGTACTAAATTTATGTCAATTTAAGTAATGACAATATTTTGTAGGCAGACGGCAAATAGTAACACAATTTATGTTATTGTATAAATAGTTAATGTGAATAAACATACCTGGTGTCTTCTACATAGGACGATGTGTTATTATCTATTTCAAATGGCTGGATTAACTCATCCATGAACTTTGTACTAGTGGTATTATTATTTGGTTGTCTGAGATTATAAAAACAGAATTATTATTTGAGACATCACGTAAATTAACCTTACCCGGAATAGTGTTTCCGATCGATTATAATAAGTAACTCAGACCAAGAAATATATAGACGCAGTGTTCAGAACAAAAAAGCGTAGTCGAAAAAAAACAACGTAAATAACAAATGATAATGTTTCCCGATACATTGCTCGACAGACCGTGTGCGGTGACGTATGTCAAATAAAAAATAAATAAAAAACATCTTTTTTGTTTTTTTTTGTTCTAAAGATTATGTCTATAATATTTTTTTGTCTGAGGTAGGTAAACTTTAACTTATAATCTGTTAAAACCTTACAAGACGCTGTGTCTCTGACCACTTAATTTATTATCCAATTTAATCAATTTCTAAATAACTTGTACTTACTTTCCTCTAAAATTCCAAGACATGTATGGGGTTCTTAGTAATAATTCTCGGTAGTATTTTTCAATATTATCTCCTGAACTTTCATAGAATGCCTTTAAATTTATATCATTGAATAAACTGTTTTTGTGATCTAAACAATCGAAAGCTGAAACATTATATGGAAATGTAACGTTGCTAGAATTAAATTAATGAAATCTAAATCAACAAATTTAATTTAAAATATCGTTTGAATTATATACACTTTAGACATAAATTAATTTATATAGTTTTTGAAGAGATTCTGGTAAAGTAAAAAAATCTAAGATACGGATTTGAGCAACTTTCAAATCATTGATTTTAGCTTATATTCAAATTCAAATCATTTATTTCTTCATTGGAACTAATAACTCACTTAACGAATGTCAAAATTTACAATATAAATAACACTGTAAAAAAATTAAGAAAAAATAATTTACATCATTAGAAAAAAAATCCATAGAGTCTCGTTAGACGATACCTATAGTCTGGAAGCCAAACATTTCGTTTCTTTTTTTTATCGAGTTGGGTCTAAATTGCAAATTTGTTACGGCTACGGTAACTAATACTTTTCTGGCAGCATAAGACTTGGCACGCTCTAGGCAGCCAGGCAAGTTTCAGCTGAAATACTCGTATTTGACTAATTCGTGGCTGCGTACCGGCCATTATTTTACTTATCTCATTTAGCACGCACTTTTACAAAAGCCTTGTAACGGAAATCACACAATCTTCATGTTATAAACTTTTCCAGTAATGTTTAAGTCATTTAATTGCTTTAATATCACATTATGCGCAAAAACTGCTTTGAAAATTAATTTTTCTGTTTTAAAAATACAGTCGAATTTAGAAACTCCTTCTTTTTTTTGAAGTCGGTTAAAAATAAGACAAGGAAAAAGCTGACTAGTGTATAGTAGCTGTGCACATGCTCCCATACAACGTCATAATGTTCGTCTGGCTTTCGCAGCCCGGCTGCCTAGTGCGCGCCTTGTCTAAGAGTTTACCTAACTTTTAAGATAATATTTCAACTAAACGACAAAATAAATATGAAAAAAACCAGACGTACTATCGATCGGCACTCACTAGAGTCACTGATATGAGTCAGGTCAGACAGAGAGCTGCTTTTCAGTAGTTTTGGTTTAATGGTAATGTGATAGCGCTCGAGAATATTGCTGTTTCGCGAGCGTCGACGTTTTTTTAACTTCAGTACGTTTCTGAAACCAAGAATACTAATCTATAGAGTCTATATACCAATATATATAGAGATACAGACTATATTTGGCGAATTATATGGCGCAATGATTGCCAGACCGGTGTACAATAGGTTCTGGGTTGGATTACAAGGTTGAAAAGGACATCAGCAATTTTAATACATTCTTAATCAAAAATCTGCGCGGCCAGACCTGGCATTATTTCCAATAGCTAGGCCATATTTAGATCTTAAAGATATACTCATATTCATATGTACCTATATGGCCTTAACCCCGTAACTGCATTTTATTTTTTTGTTTTTGCATAGTATTTATTGTTATGAGTAACGTACGAAAACTTAAAGTTCTCAAAAAACGTAGTTACAATGTTAAAATCATAGAATTAGTTGTAGGTCTACATAACCTAGGTATTGGAAATTTTGGGAAATTTATTTTTTTAAGACCGGAATGCCTCATGTCTCCTTTGAATAATGAATTTAAATTTCTTTTTTCGGTCTGGGTGCGAGTTCGTGTATTTCTGTGTAGTCCATGACACCCACGACATAGGGAATCCTATTGTGGGTCTATGCGTGTGTAGCGTAGCGTTTTACAGAGTGACTTAACACTTTCAATGAAGGAAAACAACAGAAAAACTAGACAGTGACTCAGCATTATCAATATAACAAAATAACAGAAAACAGCACCGAAAATTTCGTAAATATCATTGTGGTTGATGACCCGAAACGCGCAATGGTTGCCATGTCGATCCTGGTTCGATTCCTAGCGAGGTAGAAGGTTGAATGATGAATTTGAATTGCTGTTCTGAGGTACTATGTGAAATAATTATACTCATTTTGGGATGCATTTGGACGTCTGTGTGACCAACTATGAATGGAATTGTTCGCACATTCATTATCTACATTATGTAGTACGATTTACAGACGTAGCGCGCACACGTACCGCGCTGTACGTGATGTGGGTTATTTTTAGGAACTAACTAGTCTGTGACGTCACCGAGACAATAGACACGCAGAGATCTAGACGTCGGCTAGTCCACGCTGCTAAGAGGAAGGAAAGACAATAAAATACTGAGAAATTACGGATCTTTCCTAGTATCTACTCTTACTTCATAGTAATTTCTACCTTGGCATACGACTTCTACTAATTGAGACGTATTGTTTGTTAAGTCTATCTTAAATATATAATTATAATCTCGAATTTTGTGTTCGAAAGAAACACATAAAAAAGATTCCTTTTTTTAGTTACAATCCTTATAATGATGAATTAATACTTAAACCTTAGACTTAAACCCAAATGTATTAGAAAAAATACTACCTACGCAAAATCAAGATTAAATGCTACTTTATGAAAAAAAGAATGCTTTACAAAATTTTCTATTCTAAGCTATGCATAGGTTATAAATTATGACATTTAAAGCTTCATAAAATTCATACAAATTTTCAGCTTACTCTGGTGGATTGCGAACAAACGAAGTTTTGGTTGCATTTGAAACTAACTCCGGAGCATTTACCTGCACAACACATTGGCTTAGGTCACTTTATGAAATTAACGAAAACAGTTTAATATTAGCTATGTATGTAAATGAGAATAACCTTTTCCAAACTAAAGCTCCTGAGCATTTCAAACTCATAAAACGAATTATATAAGTAGATGAACCATAGTGCACAAATAATCGACTTTATTTTGGTTAAAAACAACCAAAATTCTATTTTAATTTTTGACAACTTAAGTTTGTGCCTTTCGATAAAATTTGTTACGATTAAATATATTCGAAATAATGACATAACAATGCGCAGATTTATGAATGTCTCGTTTGACAGTTTCGAGACAATTATTGTTTCGTGCCATTGATTTTATAACAATATTAGCAGACCTATCTATAAAATTATAATTAAAAAAAATTAAACCAATTTCAAAAAAGGTAACTGAAATGTATGAAATAACGGATTAGGGACATAGAATTTCTTTTGAGGTCGGTGTGGTTTTATAATGATAACTTTATTGCCACCGACCACCACCGACGATTTATTGTCAATAATGGCTAGGCTGGAGCTAAAGTGGTCTATATTACAAAATAAACATTTTCAGTTATCAAACGAAACTCGTTTAAAGTCAACAATGTTTAAATAACCGATCAAATTCTAAAGTGGTATTTTAATGATAACCTTATTTTAGTTACTTTGGTGCCCGATGACACTTGAGACCACTTTTGCTTGTTTTTAAGTTCAAAAATGCTCATAGATGGATTTAGCCAAAAATTTGACATATACCACTTTAGTTCCAGGCTAGCTAATTGTGGTCTTAACCTAAACCATAATCAGTAACTCTCAAATACCACAATTTTTTTTTAATCGGCCAAGTCGTTTAGTACTACCTACGCTTAGATTTTCTCAATCTTTAAAAAACGGTGAGATAATACAAAGATTAATTATATGTGGATTTATTACGTACAGGTGTATTGTCACCATACTTTGAGTCACTCATAATGCAAGATGTGTATGTAGGTACTAGGTATACATACCTACATTGATGTACCCAAATTATATACACATATTATATAGATACTATGAAACGTTTATATAAACAGTTTGGTCCAACTCCAACGTCAATACAGTTGTTGTTTTCTTGCGGAGTGCAAGTCTAGAAATTTCATTACAAGGTTTTTTTGCTACAAAGTAAAAGGTCGGTAAACTTTCTTTATATTTCCGATTAATATTTTACTTCTTTTTATTCGAATTATCATTGATATTGACAGTGTTCTTGAAATATTCGTAGTTCTATTAACCTAATTTGATGTTGATTTTTAAACTTTTACTGTTTCTGCTACTAATAAGCGCATTTGGATGAATAAGGCACTTGACTTTTTAGCCAAAATTTGTGTTATTGAATGTAGCTTTCTAAATAACAAATAATTTTAATAACAGAAAGTAATAAGGTACTTAAACAATCGAAGTACTTTAACAAGGTCACATGAAACCGAACTGGTTTATCGCAAAAAGTGTTATATTTATTGAGTCTTACGAAGGCTGTTAAGTTTTTATTCACTACTAGTGGACCCGCCCTCGCTTCGCTTCGGTGTATCTTTTACCGGTTATCTCGTGGTAACAAAAAAGGTTACCGTTAAAAAAACGTGTTCTAGATTATTGTTGATTTTTATTAAATCAAATGACTGCTACTGCTGTATGTATGTTTTTTCAATATGGCTGACCACATCTGTCAGTTACGTCAGTTAGAGAAAGCCCATACAAACTTTAAATTGCACTTTTGATAGAGTGGACTGATTTAAATAAAATAAAGCCTAAATAATGCCCTGAGTGAAGGATTGTTAATGTACTTCATCCATTGTCCTGTCAAATATATCGTTTTGATGTGATGTTTTTTCAAACACACGGACAAACAACAGACCCCTCCCACCCAACGTCTATTTTCTACGTCTTTGCCCAAAACTTTCAATTTTATATAGACTAGAAGACCGGGCATACATTGTTCTGCCAACATTTTATTTATTATAGTTTCACTGATTACTTAGTTTTCCACATCAGGTACCTACTTCTGGGTTAAAATTTTCATGTACCTTTGTAAATGCTCATCATGTCGGGCAACTTTTGCTATGGCGGCCTTCAGTAACTGTAAATGTGTGCTACATTGAGTCTGACAAGTTATTTGTCCTTATTAATTTGCACAGTTGGTATAATGAGCCAGTTGGAATGTGATTGGTTTTCTATAGCATATTATCATACTCGTATTTGCCCGTTGCGTTCGGTCGACACGTAAGACACGAGTTTTGCAAGCTGCGCCCCAAGTAATGATAAGTAATAATGCTTCCTTGAGGTACACCATATTCTCCGAAAAGATACTAATGACTCCTACCACTCACTTTTTGCTTACGATTTGCGAAATAAGAATCAAATTATTTCATGGGGAAGTCCTTAAATAACTCAGCTTACAAATCTAGCTTACTTAGTAACATGGGACGACATCTTATAATTTTATGATCTATCCAAACGAAAGCGAAATTGTCGATTCGAAATTAGGTTATGTTTTTCTAAGAGGAATATTTTATTCACAATTATCTCTAAAACTTCAGAGGACTTAGAAGCGACATAGATCTATAAGTAGGACGTGCGTGAATTTCCACAATTTAATTTGGGGCAAACATTTGCTCCTTTTGAGATGTCCCTATACACCCGTTGCAATACTTAAGTTGCACAGATGCGTGTTAGGGCCTAAAATATTAGATATAAGGTGTAATTTTTTTCTTTGTACAAAATTACTTACACTTTCGCAATCCGTCGCTGAGCGATTACCGGAGACGATAATGTCTAAGACTTCCGATTGATCAATAGGGATTATTTTTGCCTCTCAATCGGCAGCTCGATCGGAGTTCCTGTGTTCAAACCCCGGCACACACCTCTGATTTAAAAAAAAGTTATGTGCGTATCTAAAATCGCTTGCCTCGGTGAAGGAAAACATCGTGAGGAAACCTGGACACCTGAGAGTTCTTTATAAAGTTCTCCAAGGAGTGTGAAGTCTGACAATCTGCACTAGGCCAGCGTAGTGAACTATGGCCTGTTCCTCTCACTATGAGAGGAGCCTGGAGCCCAGCAGTGGGACAGTTAGGGCATTCGATGATGAAAAACCCCAGTGAATACAACTTTTTTAAACGGCATTAGCATCTATTATTTTTTAATTTACCTTATTTTTTATTTTTTTTAGAAACATGGCAGACGAGAATCGCATGGTATTTCCAGACGAGGTAGATGACATAAAGGCCAAAGTGTCTGAAAACCAAGCACAAATCGAGATGAAACATGGTGAGATTCAAGTAGTGGAAGAACCCATAACCATTGAATTCAGGAGCGTTACCTCAGTACCTGCCAACTGTTCTGGCGACATAGGAATAGATGAGAAAGGTCATCCGCGCAAACTAATGGATTAATTGAAGAAGAATTGAAGAAGATGATTAATTGAAGAAGAAGACACCTATAAATATAATATTATTTAGAACGCTCTATAACTATTTTAAATTTCAATTACGATTGTTTTAGAAGAAATTACGTTCTCGTCTTAAGACCTCAAGCCTGCCTTCAAAATTCGGTACGTAAAATGTTTTGTACATTTCACCGTTAGTGACGACGAAAAACATTATGAAAGAAAATATTTGATTATTTACTCCCATATATCAATCAATATATCAATGATTAATGTATCAATTTAATTGATTAATTAATTATATATATTTTTTAGTTATATAACTTTTGAAACAAGTGTAAAAGTTTAAAATAAACATTCTAAGGCATTTAATATGAGCTCGATATATTTTTAATTAAGTTACTATTATTGTTTATCCATTTGGAGTATTTGGTATTGTCTGTTAATAGGGTTAGTTATCCATTTATAATATAAGAACCGCACTATAGGGCATTTTTTGTTTGCCGATACATAATTCGTTGGCATTATACTAGTTTACAAACTATCATACACCTACACGTAAAAATCTCATTATGTCGATCTGAATATTATTTCATTAGCACATGCCTTCTCCTTTACAATAAAAAAACTTATAAAATAAATTTTAAATATTCCCGGTGAAGTCATAATTTTCTCAATAATATCAATTACATTTTATTATTCAATGATAATGATTATATTATTATGTTAGACCTGTGTCCCCACACGCGTTCCAAATGATATAATATATTAATTATAATTAAAATATATTAAATTCCTTTGTTTTCCTTAATTGATAAAATAATTCTCTGATAATTTTATGATACAAGTGATATAAAAAGCCAGACATTCATTATTTATCATGTTAACAATGTATTTATTTATTATTGGACCGAACTAAAACTGATGTGATGTACTGAGGTTTTGTATTTAAGTCTTTGTATTTTAATTATATGCCCAATAAAGGTAATACTTTGAACTGCATTGTGTTATTTGCAAACCATTATGCCATTATAGATACTTAGTAATAATTTTAGAAGATAATAAAGTATTATTAATTAGTAAGCACAATATTATTTCGTTTCCAGTGCTACCGTATAAGTACTATGTAATATAGTAGTTACAATGGCAGTTTAAAACAGAGATTCCAAAATTTTTTCTCAAAGAATTTTTCAGTGGTCAACAATTTTTTAGTGGTAGAGTAGTTCTACTGGTGGACGAAAAAGTCGTGAAAATAATAGGGGTGGCTCCTCTATTAACTCTCCTCCCGTGTAACTTGTAAGCCTATAAAGTACAAAAAGAACGATTTTGATTCATTAATATTGTATCAACTTTTAATTTATGAAGATTGACTGGATTTATGAGGTGCTCTTAGAATAATGAGGTGCTATTATGCATGAAATTTCGTCTGCCACATAAGTTTCGTGACAGATCATTATATTTATATATGAAAAAACGGAACGTTTATTAACTGACCAAGATGGCGAATGCGATTTGTTTGTCAGTGCCATTAGAATTTAACGAAATACTTCATAATCCGAATTTGTGGATTATTTATATAGATCACGTATGATCTCTATAGACTTTTGATAATAAAATTAGCTTCTTCCAGTAATTTAGTTAGCATGAACCAAAGGAGTATCATACAAAAACAACGCTTTAAAATGACACAACTTGTACTGACTGACGAACCAGAACGTTGCGGTTTAAAATATTTTAGTTCAGGACTGTTTTTGCCAAGCTATACAAATCCTACAAGTTACAGTCGCTGAGCTGTTAATACATTGATAGGTGAAGTCTATTCAACATTTCAGTTCTTTAGTTCTACAACTACACCATCGAAATCAAATCACCAATGTCTTCGAGGACTCCCATTTCTTTGTCACCCCAACTTAGACCCCCTTCGAGCCTCCCGTGACCCCCTGGGGGTCGACGTGAATCACTTTGGGAATTAGTGGTCAAGAATGATCCGGGAGACCCTGTTCTTATAGGTGTTAGTCCAGAAGAAGCCTTTTCTGTACTTACAAATAATTATGGCCATGACGTGTGCAATAAATTTGGCTATTTTTAGATTTTTAGGGCTTCGTTAAAAAACTAGAATGATTATATTTTCATCATGTCCGTCTGTCTGTCCGTTTAGGACCTTGTTCATTCTTAGATTTAGAAAGCTGTAATTTGGCATAGGTTTTAGGTACACACAAAAAACAATAGGCAGACACAAGTATTATAGTGCTGATAATGTTTTTGCGGGCATGCACGCATGCACGTATGCACTTGCAACACAATAATATTTATTTAGTACGTGCTTTAACTAAGTATGTACTTCATAAGAGGTGGGGAGAGGGTAGAGGTTATTGTGAGGTGATTTCTTACTATAAATAACTATAATGATACCGGTAAATATTATATTTAACCCGCATATTTACTGTTTTTGCTTACTAAATAATTGTTTTAAGCTTATACGCGAATGATACGGGGGTCTCAGTAGGTTATCATTACGTGTAACAGGAAAAAATACGAATACTAAAATTTAATTTATTACCTCGAATTCCCACTATAACCTGTCTGGCCGACGAGCCAGTCAAGTTGCAACAACATTGTGGAGTGCAGGTGTATCTGGCTGTTTTAAAAACCGGTGTTTTCTTAAAAAAAAAGGTAAATCACCACATTTTTTAAATACAGATTTTTCCTAACGTCATTTGAGATTCACTTTTTATCTTTTGTAAATAATGTTACCTTATCATGTTTACCAGCATTTCTTATTAGCATTTTGCTTAGTTGAAGATGTCCTTTCACAGTTTTGATATTTTCGAGATCTATTATATCATTATTATCAAATAAATATAAAACTTAATTTTAAACTTATTTCATCGAGAAAAATGCACATTTTACGTAAAGGAATATGCAGATATTGTAGGTAAACGTAACATAAAACGCTTATCATTATTTTTTTAGCAAAATGTCAGACGAGAATCGGCTTGTATTTCCCGACGAGGTAGATGAATTAAAGAACAGAGCTCTGGACAGTAGCACTTCAGCAGAAGGTGCCGATACTGAGACACCATTAGAAGCAGCACCCATTCAAAATGGTAAGTAACTAGATTATATAATATAGTATTATTCTATCACACAACGTAAAAAATGTAATTGCTGTAAGTAAAAAAAAACAAGTTTTTCGATGGATCCCAATTAAAAAAAAACCAAAAACAATTATAACTTGAAATCTACAAGGTACAGATAGTACATGATTTTTTTGTCCTTGTGTAACTCCTCTATCTGCCATAATGAAGAGTTTGTCATCGTCTCATTGACGTAAAGATACTCTCGATTAGTTTGCTTGATAGCATTAAGTGGTAAAAATAAACCACGAATCCCGTACTATGTTTAAGTATATAGCACCTTTAGGTATCACAAAAAAAATAAAATCTAATTGCGTTTAAATCTCAACTGTCATGTATAAAGTATAGCACAGTTCATAATTGGTTTATATTCTAAGGACGAAATAAAATTTTTGTTTTTAGATCGGATTGTCTTTCCTGATGAAGCAAAAGAGATAAAGAAAAGAGCTTTGGAAAATCAAACGAAAATTGCAGGGAAAGCCGGGGAGAACGTTGAGATCGGTAGGTTACATGATTGGTATCTGACTAAACCCAGAATAAAATAAAAAAAAATAAAAGCCTGACTAGGAAAAACTTAGCAACAATTTGTATAAAAACAAAAAAAAATAAACCAATAAAAAAAACCGATTTAACTATATCACGTTGTTGGTTTTCATTTTTGTGACTACACTGTCATAATTGAATTAACTTTTTCTACTTAATTTAGGTCCAGTTGTGTATCCTGAGGAGATGAAGTTGACAAAGGGAGAGCTTTTGAAAACCAACAAAAATGAAATAGAAGCCGAAATAATATAATATGACGACGAAGGAGAGCTTTGCAACGCTTCAGGAAACTTATTAACAAAACAAGAATTGCTGTTTCTGTTTCATCCATTATGCGTGAGAAATAAAAGACAACTTATACACTCACTTCATTAAAAAAATTGGTAGAGGTAGGATAATAGATGACGCTTTATGTTTTAAAAATTGTGACCTGATGTTTTGCGTGTCATTACATTAGTCTTGAAGTGAAAATTTTTGAAAGTTTCACTTTTTCCGCGTGTGAATTGCACACATTTTTAAGCATGTAAATTCTATTCACTTAATTATTGTAGATGGCGCTAAGTTGCTAATTGAGTATATTGAAGAACACAAAAAAATCGTTGCGCGGGTTTTCCATTTTACACAAACACCAATTGATAGTAGGTATACGTAAGGTACATAGTAATACAGTACTAAGTAATACTAAGGGTACGATATATTTCGTTATACCTATTACCCGTTATTATTTACGTATTTTTATGATTTTAGATGGAAAAAGTATTTATGTTATTAAGTCAATATGTTAACAATAGAAATAAATACTCTTTAAGTATTATGATTGTTATTTTTTAATATCTATCTAGTTTAAAAATCCTCAGTCCTGGATAGCTGATTTTTGCTATACACATTTATTGTGACCACCAAATGGTAGAATAAAATTTTAAACATAATATTTTTAAGGGTACATCCCATATAGGTCAATTGCGCTTTGACTAGTCTAACTTATAATACGTCATAAGTCATGATAGGTACTAGTTTATTCCAAAAACTTTCATAATATAATTATTGGTCCTGCCACCGAGTCTTGATTTAAGTGCAGTGACAGTCAGGAATTGCCCCATGTAGACAAAGCGGATGGTTTTGTAAAGGTCACAACAACAATATAATTAATTTTAATGAGACATCACGAAGAGCCAGACTCAACAGGTTATTGGGCTATTAAGCAACCACTGAACTCTACATAGAGCGACCTCACATGAACATCAGGGATTTTATTATTAAATATTTTTTGTTTAGTGATATTTCCATATTACATAATACATGTAAGAGCATTATTCAATACCTAGAATATGAACAAACATCGTTAGATTTACATACCTACTGGAAATCAATCTCGACCTCTTTTGGGCGCCAAAATTGACCATTACGTAGATAAATAAGGAAATATCCGCGATTTAAGCTTACGACTATTATTCGCCATTCTAGTACCCATTATCTAATACATTATACAGTTAATAGTATCCTTATTTTGATTGACAAACAACGTCATGGAATTTCAGGAAACTGAAATATTTCCAGGCATTAGATGTTTGCTAGGGAGTATTAATTGAACAATGATTCATAGTGACGTAAGGCGCTATCGTCTTGTGTGTCGATAAGCGGACGATACTATAAATGAGTACTTCATAGTTCAATATATAAACTGTTTGAGCTAACTCTGAGTGCCAGTCGTTGCTAGTACAGCTCTGAAGTTGCTGTGTGAAAAGTGTATTGCAATTACTTTAAACAGTGTTGTGTAAAAAAGGTAAATTTTCTTTTAACTAATAATAATCTCGGAATATTCATAACAATTAAAAATAATTATACGTTATCGGAAACCCTACTAGAAGTTGATTATTTAGGATGTATATTATCTTTATTGCACATTGTTATGTCCATTTGTATGTCCTTGCAATTGTGATGTATGCAATGAATGGGTATGATGAGTGATTCCTATAATCTTCAAAGTGCAATTAAAACTTCCAGGACAGCAAATAGTTATTTATCTTTTCCATATCTAGCCAGATAAAACAAATAACTATACTTATCTTTTTATATGGTTTCATCATAAATCCTCTGATAATTTACTTCGTTTCCCTAGCCTGTTTTCCTTGTAAATGGAAAAAAATCTTCTTTGTATAAAAAAATGTGACTCCTTAATGCTACTAATGCTTCATTATCTGTGTTTACGAAAGAAGT
>LGAG01000518.1:279337-311541 GCA_001278395.1 Lerema accius
CAAACAAACAAACTCTTCAGCTTTATAATATCAGTATAGATCAAAGCGAAAGTTATTTGGTTTCGAGCTAAAGATTATATAATTTCAGAAATGGAAATTAATTTTCAAACGCAATATTTTTATTTTTATGATACGATACTTAATGGAATTAGAAGTTATGAAAACCGTTCAAAGGCCGTGAAAATAATTTAACGCGGCGTTTATTTATTAGGTACATACCGATAAATAGATTAATCAATATTTTAAATTTACCTGCAATGTACGACTATCGGGCAAGATCTTCCTCTGTATGACTTGTTCACTTTCCTGAAAATTCGAGAAAATCATAGAGTATTATTTTAAAATTTTACTTTTACTAGGTACTAAGGTAGGTTAGGTAAGTACTTTCTCAATATAGTTTGGTACTAGTGTCTTTTCTCTACATATAACATTTTAATACAGTGCCACGAATTTTAATTGCAGCATAATCGAGACCCCAAGCCATGAAGAATAATAAATAAAGACGTCCAGGCAATTTATGGTTACCAATAAAAGTAGGTAAGTTATACCTTCGGAACTCTAACAGAGCCTTGGTAGAAGACGGGACTCCGTTCTCAGGCCAGGACAAGAAGTGGAACTGGGTAACAGTTCGTGTTTCGCCGGTACGTTGGTTCTTCAGGTAGAAGCTGCGGACCAGGTAGTCGTCGCACCAGATATGTTCGCTGACGAGATGCACCTGGATAATAAAAATGTGTCTTGAGATGCCAGAAGTTTTGAAATTTATATTAATAATGAATTATTGCATGCTAATTAGGTTCGATCAGTTTGACCACCACTTGGTTTCTTTAACCAGGAATAGTTAGATATTGATAATTTAATATCCTTTCCCAAAAATTTTCCAGATACCTAAAATTAGAAATCCTAACAGTTTTTCAGACGACTAAAAATAATTTTCACTACAGTCATAATTGTCACTGCAAACAAAGTGGAAAAACTTCTAGAAAAAGAAACTTTTTACTGAACTCTTTATGAGTTACGGCAGTCACTGCACTATTCACACCTCACAGATAAGATAATGCCAATGCTGTACTATTACAATGACTACAGTACTATTCTTACCTCATAGATATGATAGAGTTCAGATCCTTCTTCAGGCCAGTATCGGTGGCAGAGTTGTTGTCCGTTCTCGGTGAGGCGAGTGAGCATGACCATCACCACGCTGCCTTGTTCCCATACCATCTGCCAGAAGTCTGGAGCCGTGTGCGCCAGGGGACCCGCTGCTGCGATGTAGGCGGGGTTGCGAGGGTCGTGGTCCGTCTACAAACAGAATAGACGTGGAAAACATGCTGTCATTTAACGTCAACTCAGACCTGAAAGAAGGCTTAAGCTTAAGGCTTATTTAAGCACCTTATTACGAATGATTTAGGGACTAATTTAAACGTTACTCAATATTTTTAACCATTGGACGCCTTAACTACGGATCAAAAAACCGACGATTAGTTAGGTGTTTTTTCTAAAGTCCAGCTTTGTGTCCGATCTATCTACTTATATATCTATCAATTATTATTGATGCACTGCTGGACAAAGGTGATCTTAATGTTCATTATCTTAAGGAACCTTTCATCGCTGAAGTAAGTAAAGGACAAACAATAATACGATATTCAGTAAATCAATACGTTACAGTATAGTACGTTGTAGCCAGGATATTTCTTCTAGGGAAAAAAGCTAAATTTCTCAAGAGGTGATAAGTAAAAAAAAAATTAAAATTATATTTCTTCGCTTTCAAAAACGATGAGTTCAGGAGTAAGGCGGACGAGTTTGAACCCCGAAAACGTAGTTATCAGTAGCTATAACTTACAATGGTAGAAGCATTGATGTAGTCAGATCCGAGATGGTTGGAGAGCGTGTTCAAGGTGACCCTGGAGTGATCGTAGGGAAGTACGTCGGCGTAGCGGTTCTTGCCGGTATTATCTGGCTTCAAAGCAGCCGTGGTGGCACAAGGTTCCGCTTCATACGCGCAGAGGGCGCGCCATTCTTGCTCCAAACGATCTTTGTTGCGCAAATGGTCTTCCATATAGGCCTGCAAAATGGTATGACGATGGTTCAAATTTCTGCTTTGACGTTCAGATTTAACAGGTCTGTGTAAGAACTTACCAAAACCATGTGTCCAGTGGAAATATCCATGTTTGTTAATGCCGGTTCCTCACTCCTATAGAATAAAACATAACACGTAAGTAAATTTTACTTGCTCGTAAATAATGAAGGTACATTCTTTGTATTTCAAGGTTCAGTTGAAACTTACCAAGATGAGGTACTAGATCGGGTTGATGGTGAATTACCATCAGGTTCTTTGGATAGAGATGTAATGCGCTGCGGCGCTTCTGTCGAATGTGGTGGGGCAGTGGCCGTGGCCTGTTGCCCTGTCCACTTACCCGACATCCGTGCACGACATAGTTCCTAAAATAATATCAAATAAATCGTTTTTTTAATATTGTACTGTCCTGATATTTTTAAAAAGTTTGTGGTGGTAAAGATCAATCCTAAAACTATTGACGCACAATTAATTACACAAAGTGGCATACAAATCATCATTTACATGCCCAACTATTATCAATTATGATAACATAATTAAGGCCTGTTATAACAACACTACTCCAACAAATTGTTAGTAACCTCACCTGATAGTCCCTTGTAGCTTCAGCGTCAATTTCAGCAGCTGAAGCAAGCCCTTGCATTTTCTTCTTAGAGCTCATATCGCGTTTCAAGAGAATGGCGAATACTACCACCCCGACCACGAGGACAGACAAGCATCCAATCAGAGCCAACAGCACTGGCAAATCAAGTCCGAAAATTCGTTTCTCGGGAGAGTCTGTGTGACGGTAAATGGGTTGCTTGCTCTGTGGAAAGAAGTTAGTATTACTTAAGACGCAAATACCGTAAGGTAGTAGATCTTACGTAGATTCAAAGTGGTCATCGGAGTTGAGAATCTCAGGGGGTCTGGAAAGTGAATAGGTGACCGCTAGTGACAAAATCACACAATCAACAACGTCTTCCGTGCTTCGTAGGCATTACAGTCTTTGATGTCGGTTGTTATCGTTATATGACAGTCATTTAGTATATTGAGGGCCTTCCAACAGCATAAAAACTCGAATATTTGGGCTGGTCACTAACACCTCCACCGTTAGAGCAGCGTTATGGATGTACTCTTGGCCTTCTCCGTTGTAGAGAGAGAAATCGTGCTCAAAAGTGGGGCATTAATGGTTTGCGACCTTTATTACAAAAGCCTTAGGTGAATTAGCTAGAAGTTATGTTATATAATATTTTATTCTCACCTGATCCCCTACACCAATTTCTGTGATATGAGCGCCATCTCCTAACTCTGCCTCCAACTTTTCTTTAATGCCAACTGTAATGGTGAAATAAAATAAATAATAGAAATGAAAATTGTATCTAAGATAAGAGAATTAAGGTACAGAACTTCTTTAAAGTTACCACTTACTGATTTCATTCGCTACCTGATGAGCATCATAATTTTTCTGGTTCTTTTCCACTTTAAACGTCACCTCGGTTCGCTCAACACTGAAATATGAATTTAATTAAGATTTAGAAATATGCAGGGAGAAAATAATAGTAACCATTGCGCAACCATTAGACATTACCGAGGATTGGTCAAAGTTTTATTCTCCAGACCCAACAATTTTTGTATTGTGTATATAAAATCTTCTCCTTTTCTCCAAGATGTTAGGACTCTAAAAATAGATTCAGTTATTGATAGATTACACAAAACAAAAGAATTAACTATTTGTACTGTACTTAATGAAGACCAAACAAAAGAAAGCAAGACATGAGAATGAAAAGCCAATAAAAACGTTTCTTTAACCATTATAATTATAAACGCCATTACAAATCTACAGTCACATACATCGTGTGGTAGTGATAAATATGAAAAGAGAAAATATAAAATAATCACCTGTTTTGAAATTGCACGTATGCAAAATTTGGGTCATGAGGATAATCATTATGATTATGGGTATCTTTTGCCGCATTAATACTAACAGCAGATCCATGCCCTAGAATTTAATTTCAATCAATCACCTTCATTTGCACAGATGGGTATATGAAATTACACGACACAAAACATGCATTATTCAGCGTACAAAATTGAGACCAATGTTTAAGTGTATCGTTGCAATCTTTCACAAACATGTCTTCATAGTAATCATTAGTAAAAATATTTTGCTGTGATTTTTTAATAAAGCAATTCGTATTATAGTACACATTAAAAAATATAAAACCCAGACGAATATAGCTTGAGCAGGTTAAAAATATAAGGAGAAAAATAAAGAAAAAGGTCAAATAAATTAGGTAAACACGACACTCATTAAACGCATAAACAAATACACATAAGGGATATGCGTTGTTTAGAAGACGAAGAAAGAGTCTCATGCCTCGTGTTAGTAAAAACAAAATGTGCTGACTGTAGGAAACACTCAGTGCGGTAAAATAGTCTAGGGAAACGTGCCGGTGCAAGATAAACCCATGTGAGGAATCTGAATCATCGAATCGGTCGCAATTTTAGCGTAATCACTAAAATGTTGAAGGGCACATCGAGAATCTAAAACAGCTACCTCAGGCCATAGTGACACTAACCTGTCACTATATTATTGCTGTTGTAAATCTTTAAAGCTTTCGCGTCCAGACGCGGACCTGGCTTTTTAACATCATCTCTTTCCCTACGCTTAAAGCCCCATTCTTTATTTAACAAATCTTGCAATTCTTCTGATAGATAAAATTTTGAATTTTCACCTGAAAAATTGTCGGCATTTATTTGTTCGGTTTCATTACCGCTTCGAACTAACGTTACGAATACCTATGGCAGATCATTTGAAAAAGGGAAATGTAGGTATGGTAACATCGAACGCAGTTGAAAATAAATACCTACCACAGAAAAAATAATCATTAAACTATTGTGTTTTCATATTGTGCACAATCATGTTAATTATATCAGGTTAGAAAATAATAGGTGAAAATTATTTATATTGCACCTATGTATAAAGAAAACTAAAGCAACAAAGATTTTTTTGTAAGACTGCGCGTTTTTTTTATATTCAATTGTTTTTACCTTGGATATCAGCTGGCTTTAAAGGTCCTCCTTCAGCATAAAGAGCGTCTTGTGGTTTAAGCCCTGGACCTGTTATATGTTGCCAGGTATTAACCTCATACTCCATGTTTTTATTAATTTTCCCAGTTGAGTCAAAGTCTGAAAAATATCACTAAATATTTTACTTGATCTAGACGATGGAGTTAAAGAATTATTATTTTAGATTTTTATACCTTTCGTATTAAATGGATCTAATTCGCCACTCCCAGAATCAATTGGCAGTTCTTCTAAACCATCTTCATCTATATAAATCCTAGGTTCCGGAATTTCGCCAGGATTTTCATACTCGAATGGAAAATTTTTGTGTACAAAACTTTGCCTATACCTTTCTAAAGCTTTTGACCGTACTTCTGCATCTAATGGTGACAAACGATTGCTAGTTATATATTCAGCGGTAAATGGTTGAGTTTTTGCTTTAAACTTACGAAAGTGGGCTCCCAATCTTTCACGCTCTTCGTCCATTATTCTTTCACTTAAATCTTCTTCGTTGCTCGTATCAATAGATGGTACATTAGCAGATTCGATTGCTAAAGATTTCTTTTCATTTTGTATTTCATGTTTGATCTTATTTCTGGTATTCTGTTCAGCTTTAAGTCTCTCACGGAACCCTTCAAACGGCACAATTGCTGGTGAATCTTCCAGGTTCATTAACATCAAATCGCTAATTTTCTCACTTGGTGTCTCTTCATCTGGGGTAAGTTGGTCATTTCCTGTTGGATTTAAATATTATCATGAATAATTTATTAGCACGGAAATCGTAGATATAAGAGTTGCCTCGATTCGTTAGCGAAGTCACTACGAATTAAGATTTTTGCATAAAAATGAAATACCTTTAGGTGGCATTATGCCTATGTATGGTGTGGACTCTTCATCATCAGTAACAGGTGGATTATATACTTCATTAGCATAATCCGAATCAGCCAAGGCTGAGTTTGGGGTAAACCGCACATATGCCGTCTCATCAGGTTCAACCTGAAATTGATAAAGAAAAGTAATCTTTAGTTAGTAATACATAAGATACAGTAGAACTTGGATTCAGTAGAAGAACTTACTTCTAAGTTTTCCGCAGTATCTGCAGATACAGCAGCTTCTAATTTCGCATCAATAAATTGTTCGCAGAGTTTAGAGTTTTCATTTGCCGGGTTTCTGCGGAGAGACAAAATAATTACTTTAGACAAATTTGAAGTAACAATCGTTGGTGGCTACCATTGACTTTAATAACAAAGCCGACAGCGTAAGTGCCGTAGGAGGTATTTGCGTTGTTTATTTTGAAGTAAAAGTATGTATTGAAGCAGTAAAAGTCTGAATACTAACAAGTGATGACGCAGTGCATACAGCATGGCTTGCAGCACGCACTGGGTGTAGGCATGCTCCCAGCGATACCCGCGGGCTGCCAGCCGCTGCAGCTCCCCTTCAAACCACTGCAGTTGCTGCGAGCTCATGTCATATCTGGAAAGATGGCATATTTAAAGGACACACCCACGCCTAGGTACCTTATAATAGGATAAGCCAAATATCGATCCAACTTTCTTACACACAAAGCGTAGATACCTACCCGAAATAGAACCTAATAAGGTAAGGTGGGGTAAGACTAACACACGGGGCAAGACTAACACTGTCTATTATCTCGATAAGTAAGTATAGCTTAAATACGAAATTCTTCCAGTCTGTAAGATAGAACAAACGTAAATGTTCTCGGCTAAAACACACACATATCGTTTCTTCAAGTGCATATCGAGATAATAGACAGTGTTAGTCTTGCCCCGTGCGTTAGTCTTACCCCACCTTACATTATTTAAAAACAAATAAAAATGGTTGATTCGTTATGAATCTTTGACTCTTTGATGTTTTTGTTAATGAGTGACTACCCTGCCTAGATATAAAACTACTGAAAGAACTGAGGATATAACATTCTTACTGGTATAACGATCCATCCTCCAGATCGGCTTCGTAGACTGGTATGCACTTCCCGAATGCGAAGTCTAGAATAAAACAAAAAGAGTTACACACAAGTAAAAATCTTTTCTAACAATGTGACGTCATCAAATTGCTTACCATCGTAGCACCACTCCACTCCTTCCACGCAGAGTGAAGAGCTAAACAAACAGCCTGGAAATAAAAGATTGATTTAATTCTATAGATATAGACTCGGTCGGTATACCTGGCTGGAAGATATTAAGAACAAAATCAACTGTCTATCGCGTATATAGATTATTTCGTTGAATATACCAAGATACTCATAAAATCACATCAGCAATTAATTACTTAGGTGTATCAAGTTACCGTTTAGTCTACTTAATTATAATAACACTCATGCCCTGTTCTCACTAGTGTTTCATTCGAGTACGAACAATTTTTGGGTGGTAGCTATCGATTCAAATATTAGCGTGTTGAGAACAAAGCATCAGCCTTAATTATACCTACTTTTCCTTTGTGTAATCAAGCTCAGTTGAAGATCTCATTGTATTAAATCTACACTATATTCCAAGGAATATAATGATACGGTACTAGACGATACGTACCTATACAAGGATACGGTACTAGACTCTAGACGTTAAACAAAATATTAAATTTATACCAAGGAAATCTATAATCGGAACACAGTCTATCCTATGTCCTATTCCTAGATGCAAATTATCTATGTGCCTAATTTCAACTTAATCCGTTCAACGATTAGAGCTTGAAGGACGTAAAAACATCCACACAAACTTTCACTTTAGCTAGCTTGAAACTAAAGTGGTCTATGTAACATTCTTGGCTATGAGCATTTTTCAACTAAAAGCAATATTTGTTCTCAAAACAATAAATTAATCCAAGCAAAAGTGTTATTTAAACATTGTGTCTTAACGTGTTTCGTTTGATAACTTTATTTTGTATCATAGACCACTTTAGTTCCAGGCTAGCCATTGTAATATTGGTAGGAAGGTTTACACATACCTATATTTCCATCAGCATGCGATGGCGCCAGCGTACTCAACAGCGCCAGCGCCCACACAGCCGCCCATCGCGGGTAGCGACTCATCACATCTGTCAACAGCGTACTTCATCAACACATTTCTTTATTTAAGCTCGGTCAGGGCTTGACAACGATCCCATTTTATGGTAAGCTGCCATCTGAACTCATCAACATTTTTACAAGTGACACAATTTATTTAACAATTGAAGAATTAATTAGTTCTAGTCTACTACTGCATCTACAACGTGGTTATACATTATTCCCTCTTTACAATTTGTTTGCTGAAGCATTTCCATAATGAATGTTAAGGCTCTACCTATTTTGAGTCCTATCTAAGTCGCATGCTAATCGTTAACAATGGACGTGGCTATGAATTATGATGTCAGTACATTCTGTCGGCCCTGTTGAAGATCGAAGGGAACTCTACGGATCGAAGGGAAATATAATATTACCTATCCTTTTTTTGCTAACGCATTTATAATAAATTAATACCTACCTAATTATGGAGTGGACAGAGCTCCATATCTTTTAAATTCAAGTCAACATCAACGTCAACATGCTAGGAGTGAACGAGGTAAGCCCATTCTTGGAAAATATAATCAAAAACTCTAAACATCGAAGTAAAATTCACATTATAAGTTAGTGGCCTTCGGGTGGAATAAGTTATTAGCTTGGCTCTTGATTGTTAGCAATTCATCCTTCCACTAATCTACAGTAAGATTAGTCAATAATGCAAGCGTTAGAGTTCATTTATCTTCTTTTAATCCTCCTGATAGGAGATTACCTAGCCTTACAGAATTCTGCTAATAAATTTAAGTCAATTGACTTTTGTTATGAAAAACGACTCTGTAATCAAACCATAGACAAATATACGTAAGGTAGCCTAAAAACCACCATGAAATGTTTATTCTTAAGCCCGACAGAGACGAGCAACTTGATCGGTTGCTCGGTCGCAAGATCCAAATCGCGCAAGCCAACTACTTCAAGCTGCCGAATTCGGAAGCAACTGCTTCAAGTTGAAGCCACAGACTGGCCACAAACGGACTGCTTCAACTTGAAGCTTCAACTTGAAGCAGTCCGTCTGTGGCCAGACAGCGGAGGCTAAGATTATCAGTTGAATCATCCTTCTATTACACGAAATGCTCTAAAGTTTATTGGAAGACATTAACGTAATTTCTTTTCAAAATGCTTCACTTGATAGCAGGCATTTACAGCCAGGAATCATTCGGTCAGAGTTATATGAGGGGAAACGCCTACAAACCGCTTCTACCTATTATAGCCTATTTACTCTCCACCGACATAAAACCTCCCGAAACACGAGGGCGACCTGCCTTCCTTCAGATTAAGGTTAACAAATTGTTTGCGGTTCGGTATTTGAAAAATAAATTCAACAGTTGGACGAGACTTGGTTTAATAAGACTGCTTTGCGTTTATTTTATGTAGAGGAATCTGGTACTTTATTTTATTTGGTACTACATGAAAAGACACTCATTAGAGAGGCATAGATCCAAAATAATAAGTTTATGGGATATCGGATAACTTTAGAATAAATATTGCAGTTTTTATTATGAACATTGTGAACAATTTTCTGAATGAATTAAGTAGATACTTAGATAAATGTCAATAAGATAATTATAACACTTGGAAATTTGAAAAAAAATACAACTAAATGGGTACTAGGTACCTACAAAATTTAACATGATTGGGTAAATAACATGGTCAGCACAACCTATTAATAGAACCTAAATTAATTACTTATAAGATACTTACAGTAAAAAAGAATAATGTTTCCGTAAAATTGTCGTAACATAAAACAATCCAAACAAAATTTTAATCGTAAATGTATAACAATCACATAATGAACAACGGGCGTGACTATTTCTAATGCCTTCTATATTATAATACATCTCGAAACATCGAATATAGCTTGTTATGTAGAGCTTAATGACGTAGGTATCCATGCCCTTTAGTTTAGTAGGTACGTCCCACGCATTCATCGGGAAAATCTTTCAGACATCGTTATACCCAAAATACTTAGGTTTTTATTTTTATCTGATGCTCAAACATGGACTAAAATTTATTGATTACGTTTACCAATAATTTTTGACTTACACCTACGTAAATAAAATTTTCTTGATATCAAAAAAATTATCCCGGGATTATTTAGTTAAGCACGAATGCGGGAATTAAAAAAACAGGTATTACCACTTAATCTAATCGTAGAACAATCTTCTAAACGTGGTAAACAAACACGCTCATAACATTTCATTAATGCGACGTTATAAAACCGT
This sequence comes from Lerema accius, assembly GCA_001278395.1. Taxonomy (NCBI): domain Eukaryota; kingdom Metazoa; phylum Arthropoda; class Insecta; order Lepidoptera; family Hesperiidae; genus Lerema; species Lerema accius. Next base: position 289,725 of record LGAG01000518.1, read on the forward strand.
GTAACAGGTTCCGCGGTGGCGACCATGTTTGGGGATCACAAAAATTTCGGTTCAAAAGGGGTTGTGTAAAAGGGAGAATGTAATGAAACTTGCTTACCGTTTAGAGTCCTCGATTAATCCGAAACATATCCGTGGCAAGTGGAGCACTAAGTCGTTGAGAGTAGTGAAACACAGGTAGATACCGTCGGAAGGATGCGAGCTGCCAGCTGTATGCCGGCGAGCCTGCGCACTCCGCTCTATCGATCCCTCGTCCGTCCATTCACTCGCTGCCGCTTCTCCGCCTACGTAACGAGCCGATTCGACTTGATGTTATATTTCAATCATCATTTCATATCGTAATATTAGGTACCACTCACCGAAAGCTCGTACTCTAAGCACTTTGCTACGACTGCCCAATGTACACAATTCACCGACCTAACTTAAGTACTCTTTCTTTCTTAATAGTTATTGATAGGTACCTAGTAGCTAGTTCTATTTATATCCCGAGCCTGTTACGTAATTAGAAATGCTGGAGTCGCGTTTGTATTAAATTGTTTTGATGTTTGTTGTCTATGTATACTAAAAATGGGTCTGCGATGTCGCCCACACACATGTTTATCGCCCGAACAGCACCCTGCATGCTAATCACTCGGTCCGATAACGTGGTTACGAACGACAACAATAGGTAGGTACATTAGGTACTTACAAAGCGTAATTATTGAATACCTTTTTGCTATACTTGACATGAAATATGAAGCTATATTACCCTAGCAATTAAGCAGTAGATAGGTAAGTAAACTGTGTTCCTATAGGTCACCTTATTTACGTAGGCTCATTTCGTACTTTTCGCAGAAGGTAGTCCTAATTTTTTACATTAAGGTTAGTAGGACATTTCATTTAGTATGGTTTCGTCGTTCCAGAATCGCTAGGTACCTGGCAAAGGTAACAAATGATTTTACTGTAAATACTCGATATATCAATGTTACGTGCGAAGTAACTAAGTGCAGAGAACTTCCACCTACGTCAAACCCCTTTCACGTCATACGACTGCCCACACTTACTTGATATAGGTAGTATGAATGAATATTTACCATAGTTTCTGCTAGCAGGTAATAAATTAGGGTTGGATTTAAAGATTTCTTGTACCTACCTACACTGAGATTTATCTTTACATTGCACATTATTTAATCTCTCTAATGTAATTGGTACCTACTTGCTCCTTTATTTCTTACGCGCTTGTAAATACGTGAAATGTAAGAAAGCAAATCGTGCCTCGCATGAGACAGTTTATTTTTAATTCGGAACAATAATTTGAGTTGAGAAAGCATAATTATGCTTTCAATTAAGGTTTTGTTTTTCTGGAATAAAAACCTGAGGTTTTGTGGAGCTGTGGTTACGTACAATTAGGTACACCTTGTGTAGTATTTTATTATTTTAAGTAATACAATTTGGATGATCCTTTAGGTTTTTTCATTTTTCATACGGTCATACCTCTTTAGTTCCCAAATTTTCATTATACCCACTATATCTAGTAGGTATAGGTATAAAAAACACATAAACCAATCAATATCATCTCTTTATTAAGACGTTAAACAGGTACAGCTTATTAATAGGAAACCTGTACAGACTATACACAAAAACTTTCCAAAATAAAAAAAAGCTTTGTCAAAAATGGCTTCAAAAAACTTGAATTTTTCAAAACTAAAGCAGCCGTGCCTTTGAAGGTACTTATTTGAGTTTGCGCGATGTATGTCCTATATATGGGCGTCGTCAAGGGGGTTCACCTATACAACTGCAAAAATATTTACTTCGTACATACACAATTAGTATACAAAGACATTGTATACTACTATAGGTACACTTTGTAGTATGCAATTCTAAACCATCACATTTATACTAAAGATAAGTTACAAGTGCTCTAGGGGTAAAGACATGAAAATACTAATTGGAGTATGTTTTCTAAGGAGATGGCAAATAACAGACGTTAAGACGATAAGGTCGCATGCAATATAGCGTAGAACACACTTTTCAGTTGTTTATTAAGAAAGTAACATATCCAAAGTATAAAAATCATATTTTTTTTTCAGACAATTCTATTATTTTTCCATTCCTACCCTTTTCATACCCTCCCTTTACTTAGGAATCAGCTGACGACACCCATAGCCCTATACAAACATGAGTATCAATTAATGGTTAAAAGTATAAATTGTTAGGTACTTTATTTGTAACATAAATTCGGTTAAAATAAAATTACTATTCTTAATTTAAAAGATATGGTCCTTTCGACCTAATAGCTGCCACGTTTTAAAAGGCGTATTATGACACAGACTTATAGTTTACAGACATTAATAAAACATAATGTAAGTACAACATATATTTTAACACAATTTGATAAATTATCGAGTTTTTTTTACCGTCATTATATTTTGTAAGTGGCAGAGTATTATATTATTTTGTAATTATTCGTTGCAGGTTTTTAAATAGTATGTAATAATATCAGAAAATATCGTCTTTTCTCGCGTTATGATATTAAATACAGATGGGTATACTTAATGCGTTCTATAATATACAGTAATCAGTATATCAAGAGATCACGTTAAAACTCCACACTAATATTACCTATTAAAGTATTACATATGCACCTAAAAAAATATGCCCTTTCTAAAACTAATTGTCATTTGGAAATACGACCTAAAATGTCCTTTTTTTCGAATTATTATAATTTATTATTGGAAAAAAAATAAGAGTAAAATTGAGTGATAATAAATGAATCACGTGACTTTACGACTATGAAATTGACTAAATGTTTTTCGGAATAAAGCCAAGCTATTAAGTCTAGGAACATTTTGGAATACCCAAATCTCACGATATCTCACTATAGAGAGTAGAGGTCGAAAATGCCTCCAAAACCACTCACGAAGTTAATTTATGAACGCTCATTTACCCTTGCAAAGTTGGGCTTTTACACGCTTCTTCAAAACTTCTACAGGCAAGTCACGTATTAATTTTAGAACTTCGCTATAGAACTTTTCGGAGATAAACAATTTAATTATTCTTTAGGCTTATGTAATACTTTCATAGTATCTAACCTTACTTCCTATCTTCAATATTTACAAGCTTAATAATAATGTTTACATTATCAAAGAGAATTTTAGGTATCTTAAATTAAAAAAAAAATGTTCAACACACATTATTTATATCGGAGAAAAAAATAATATTATTTGCACCATATATAATCGCTTCTAAAAATAACATTCCTTAGGCAAGTGTAACATAGATTACTTTTTATATACATACACACACATATATATTTTCGTTTAAACTGATGTTTAATTTTAAACCTTATTAAGATAGCTTTAAATAATATATTCACTTATCATACGTTCAGTCCTCAAACACACATGCATGATCTCTAAAAAGCTTATAAACTTAAACTATTCTTTCATAACTCAATAAGAATCTAACAAAAATAATTTACTAACATGCATGTATGCGAATACGTTTAATATTCATATATCAATATTGCTTGTGATATTAATTTGCAAAACTGGGCGAAATTTAGTAAGGGTGCAATACAAATAGAAAACGAACTTATTTACCTAAGTTTCAATCTCTTTTGACTTAGGGATTATAGTGACGGCTTGGCAGATTACAACCTTATGTTGAAGGAGTAAAAAGAAAACAAAAGTATTTATATAAGTACAATTTGTTAACGATATACAACCCAAAACAATTTTTTTTAATTTTGTCTGTCTCTGGGTATGAAGTGACTACACCTACTTTATAATATTAGTAGGAGAGAGTGCTGTACATTACAGGGTAAAAATGTTCATGAAAAAGGACTCAAAAATTTAATAAAATATACTGAAATTAGCACCACAAGTAAAATTCGCCCAGAACGCCATAGTTGTAATGTTTTATTAATAACTTATTATAGTGCGCAATAATATCTAGCAGGTACATTGTGGTGAGGCACCATGTGATGTATTTTAAAGAAACAATTACAATTACTAAACACACAGATAAAATAGAAGCGAATATTTAGACGAATATTTAGAAAAAAAGTTGTTTTTTATTTTTATTTTTTATAGCCCATACAATAACGGATAGTATTATATTTATTGTATTTTTGACACGATATAATATATTTTTTGACAAACCAATATTTTAAAAGGCATTTAAAGTAATTTGTGAATGGGTTATGACAATATAAAAACAATAGATGACAGATTTGTTACTTTGATCTGGTCAATAATTAAAAATGGTTCACAAAATAAAGGCCAACACTACTTAATTTAACTGTATAAAGCAGAGGCTTTTTTCAATTAATTTTTACTTTAATGCCAGAGATATATGGCTTAAAATCGAATGCTCGAAGATTGGACTTGGAGCGAATTTTTCTTTGTAAGACAACTTCCGAGCATTGAAATTTAAACCATATTACGATTGAATAAGTATAAAATTAATATAATTAAAGTTCTCTGCTGTGCCATCCACTGCTTTGCGCTGTCTTTAAAAGTTTATCTACATAAGTAACATTCATTTATTATATTCCTTATAAAGATAGACAAGTAAATAGTGAAATAATTAATAAGAAAGTAAGAAGGTAAGATAGTATTATAAGTAATATTATTATTATGATTATTATAATATAATTAAAAATATATATTAGACAATGTATAAAGGAAACGAGTATTTTGGATATGAGTTATGTTATGACAAATATCTTTATATTTGATAAAACCAGAGGCGTCACTGAAATTTTTCGATTTATTCAGTTCTAAAGTAACGTCATTCATTCATACTTTTCAACAAATCTCGATTATTAAAATAAATAGATTACTAAATGTAAATAATATCGTAGGAAATCCCTTTTGGTAAACACTATGTTTTTTAATCAAAGAAACATACAATTATTTAATTAGTGTATTGTTCAGACATTTCCTGCCGCCATGTATAATATCATATAGATATAGATTTATTTTCCAATGTGTAATATTTTGTCTAAAAATGTTTTAATAGTGTCAATATTATGCAATTTGATTAAATGAATAATTTATTTTTTTAACCCTGGGGATTAAAAGTAAAATTTACGTTCCGTTGTTAAAATAAAACCTTAACGGCTGAGCTGTATCGATTTTTAGAGCCACTTCGACTATTGGAAAAAGAATTAAAAAAATACCAGCTACCTGTTTTGTAACTTCAGATAGAAAGTTATTCACTGAGTTTAAAGAATAAAGCCTCTTTAACTTAAAATTCTTCCTAAGACTTCAAAGATAAAACAAATGAATCTCAGACTAAGAGTGGAATCTCAAGAGTGGATTGTTTATGGAAATATGACTTATAATATAGTCAAATTGCCATACACATAAATCCACTCTTAAGACAGCGATCTTAGGGTAAGATAGCTTTATTAATAAGGGCAAAAATTACACTAGATCTGTTTAAAAAAATTTTCACTTGGGTTTGGCGGGGAGAGGCGGGGCGGGGCGGTGAGGTCTCGGACCTCCTTCATACACTTCGTCATACAAACACGCATTCGTATACGTTCTCGAATACAGTTCGGGCGCCGCCTCCCCTATCTCACTATAAATATTACTAGAAGCGTCATTCACTTCGTCATACGCCCGTGACGTAGACGCACCGTTCTGACGAGTATCCGAATATCCGTACCCGTAGTCGATATTCTGATACTTCATCGCGGAATAATTCTTAGAATTCTCCACCGATTCGCTGAAATTCTTTAACTTTTCACCCTCCTCTTCGTACTTTGGCACGTAAATGTTTTTCTCGTAATCGCTCGCACGATTTCCAGTCGGAGTCGAAAACTTCGTGTAGTAGTCCTTAGTTTCTAATATGAACTGTTGCTGCGCGGAATTCGCATCGAAATTGCTGTATATCGGAAAGTCACTGTATCGTCTATCAGAAGTGGGATTAGACGTGGTAGCAGAAATGGGATCGGTGTTTAGATTCGCGTAAATATTCTCGCTGTTCGTGTTCTTAGATCTGAGGTTGAGAGATTCCGATATCATGTCGTCTAAGGACATTTCAGCGAGCGACCTCGTCGCTTCATTCGTCGGGTTAGCTTCCGAACGACTATCGCTATTCGAGTAAACGCTCGAGAAGCTTCCATACCAGGAATTGTTCGTATTACTGCTATTATTTAACCTAGGGGTGAGATTATTGGCTGTTTCGGTGGTTTGATTGGTGCTAGAGTAATGAGATTCGGGTTGAGGTGTGATTGAGTTAGTGAGATTGCTTCCTTGGATCTCATAGTTAGATCTGGGTCTAGATTCGGTCTCCGGAGTGGGTCCCCACACTTGGGAAGTATCGAAGGGATCGGCTTGGACGTGTACTTGAAGATTATTAGGCGATACGTCGAGGCTGTCTAATGACTTAGCACCGTAGAGATTCGTCAAACTGCGCACGCTAGGAGAAGTCGCGTACTGTGTTGAAAAGTTGTCTAAACTCGTCTGCCCCCAATCAGCTTCTTGAGCTAAAATAATAACATAATTTTTATATAGTTTATAAATGTTGAAGCTACAACGAATGTTCCTATGTACAGTATCTAATATGAAAAAAAAATATTGTTTTAAAATATTGTAACGTACGTGTTTCCACCTACCTTGAATTAAAATTTAATGGTTTTACAATTTTTAAAATATTCACTTTTCAAATTCAAATCATTTATTTCGTCTTAGAAACTAAAAGCTCACTTAACGAACGTCAAAAATTTAAAATAATCTAAACAACACAGAATGAACTTTAAAAATAAGAATATAAACAAACATGTTACAATAAAACAATAAAAGTCTCGATAGACTTATATTTCTTTAATTATATTCCTTTAACTCTTTTCCATAGATTATTCTGGCAAGACACAATTATTCGTATTATTTTCCCAATATAAAACAACTATTTGTTTTCGAAATAGCATCACCAAATTCATTTTCTTTATTATAATATTATATTATATTGAGAGTTAGTAATAAATCAGTCTTACCAATTTCAGGGACATCGATAGGCTGGTCCAGTATTGAGATGTTTGGGTTGGTCCCTTTCTTAGGCGGTGCTAAGCCAGTCGACGGCGGTAGGTCCAAGTCGATCAGCAAATCTTCTTTTACTGTTGATAAAAACTTGTATAAACATACATACTTAAAATCATAGTATAATTTCGTGCTTGTCACTGAACTCCACCGAAATAGCTGGATGGATTGCAATAAAAAGTTGTAATATATTTAAGAGAAGCCGAATATGCTGCGGATCTATTAAAAACTTTGAATGCTTTGAAATGTGAGTGTGTATACCTCGTTTTTTACGTCGTGATTTAAAAAGTAAACAATCTTGGCACTACTTTTATTTATTTCATTAATAAAAAAAAAATATTTAGAAGTATACAGAAATTTATTTTAACATTAAATTATTGTTTATTCTTTAATTTTTTAAATTGGTGTCTGTCTTATTTTTAAATCGATAATTACAATAAAAAGACACTGTAAGATTGTTTACTTTTTAAATCACGACGAAAAAAACGAGGTATAGTTTCGATAATTTTGTCACCGGCTATAACCGGGTATACGTGCGGGGGTACGTGCGTACGTATAAGTGCGTCGAGCGATTACTTGCGCCACGCCCGCAGTCACTCAGTCCCAGCCACTTGTCCTGCGCGCGCATAGCACGTATAGTCAGATATGATCAAGCGAGCTACGAGCGAGCATCGCTAAAAGAGTATTTTTTACAAGCTTTTTAGTTTCACCTGTCCGGTGTTTGTAATGAAATCTTGCAAGCTAAATTTCACCCACTTCCCGGTCTCAGATCGAGCTAAAATTTTACACACTGGTCCAGTACTGATGACAATGCATGTTTATAATAAGCATGATATGATACTGCTACCAGGATTGGCTCCAGACGATTGAACTCCTCAACGGTTAACAGTAGGGACTTGAAATTTTGCGCTTTTTAACTATTTAGTTCTTTTTCTTATTAACAAGTAATAAAAGCTTGATTAAAAAAAAACTTTTTGTTTGTACTTGTTTTATTTAAATTGCGTTACGTAATACTTGAATACTCCCTTACCTTGATTCAAGCTCTTGGAGTACTGATCCCTGGTCCCTCGCGGCAGTTTATCCTGCGGCAGTAACGTGCGGTCGTTGATCAGTTTGTTGTAGCTGAAGTGTTTGCTGGCGCCATTCCCGGCGCGGGTGGAGCTCGGCTGGGTGGACTCGATGGTACGACGCTTACGTAATACTACTGCTGAGTCGTCTTGGATGGTCGGAGACTGCGGTTGCGCACCTGATGACAATCAATGATGAATTGATACCAAAGTTTCCAGATGTCCCACTTTTGGCGGGACAACATTTGTCCCGCTTTTTGGGCATGATAAAAGTGGAGGGGAAGGAGGAAAATAAAATATGTCTTACGTCACTCAAACAATGCAGACGAATCTAATCACACCCCAAAGTAACAGACCCGCTTACTTATAAGAATAGATTAGAAAATTAAAATGTTGTCCTCATTTTAGGTTTGCTGTCTGTTTGAAAAAGGTTTGAGTTCGACCACTGTATTCAATTTCATGAATTCTCAATAATTGATAAATAAATAATATTGGAATGTTATCAATTTTCTACTTATATAATCGATAAGAAATGAGTCAAAGTGTTACGAACACCTTGAGGTATTTTATAAACTATTTGCCTGACACATACAACACGCCTATTTTTTGGAACGTAAAAGATAAAGTTTACCGATACTTATCATACTTACGCATACAATTATTCACGTTTCAAAGTTATACTGCTTATATGCATTATTTTATATTATTAGGACTATTACGTAATATACTTCATTGACCTATAAAACAAAATAAAAAATTGCAATTCAAATTCAGCCGAAAAAAATGTGGTTGTATTAAGCGACAAAAAAATGCTCCGATCGTCACCAAACCCGGCTTAAACGACGCAGAAAAATTTGCTGATTTCAAAATATGTAAAAAAGTCTATATTGCCCGAAGTGTTGCTTAATAAAATTAGCCCAGAACCCGTCGACATTAACAGATACAGAAATAAAAAAGTATCTGTTTTGTAACCACTGCGTACAAATCTTACCGACCCATTTAACAATATTTTACAATACATAGATATAACATATTAGTACTAGTACTATGATTAGTCATAGGTAAACACGAGAATGCTAGATTGTCCACTTAGCCATAGATTAGCGATTTTAATGCTAAATAACACCTTCACGTATGGCAAATAACGTCGCAATACAATGAGGTGTTCACAACTATTGATCTAGAATTTTCCCCGTACGGTATTCTATCGAAAAACATATTAGTTTTATAGCAGTGACGTAAATTAAATAATCGGTCAAGTGCGAGTCGGACTCGCGCATGAAGGGTTCCGTGTCATCATCGTCATATTTATAAAAAACTTCCTTTTTTTAAATATTCAAGGTTTTATCTGTTTATTAAGATCGGGAAAAAAATTGCTAAAAAATTACGTTTTTTGTATGGGATGGGATGTTTCATCAACGAAAGCAATAGTTAATGTATGACGTATATAAACATCCTTCAGTATCATTATTACGGTTGGAACTCCATAAAAATCCGTCATAGACGATGAATCATACAATGTGTGGTGAATATGAACTGTAAAGAATGCGACGTATTGTGAATAATATATCGTAATTTTCATAAAGTTATGCCACACAAAAGACAATAAACACGAATTATTGTCTAATACAACTGCAAATGCATAATTTCATTAATGTTATTCGATTATATTTTATAGTATAGATACTCGTATATTACGTACTTAATAAAAAACCGAAAAAAATGTTTCGCGCTATATTGCACGCAACCTTATTGTCTTTACGATAATTAGTTGCCGTCTCTTTCCTACATAACAGAAAAAAGAGCCCAATTGGATCGATTTCGTATTTCCACACCGTGCGCGCTTATAACAAATCTGCTTATTTTTGTATAACAATATTGATGTTATTATAATAATATATCATTGAATTATTTTACGATATATGTGCATACATGTATGGTAATACTTAATGTTATATCTTCATACAAATTTGCAATCTGCACTCACCTCTTTGACCCGGCGATAAAGTCTGAGATTTCTTTGGTGCTTGGACATTCTTGGCTTTCAATGTAGTAACCAGCGTGCTGAAATGGAAAACAATACTATAAATACGGATATGGCATTACAGTTTTTCTATAGCTTATAGACATGACGTAACACTGGAATTGATTTACGTTACTGTAATTTTATAAGGACCCTTTTTCCAAGAAATATGCTTTTAACGTTATTGTGTTCGGCGTTTTCTACAGAAATATAATGTGTAAAGTTGCCACGCATAATATTATAAAATAAGAAAAGAAACTTATCTTATATCTAAGTATATTATATTTTTGCTTAATAATTACTAGCTCAGATGATGAATGTGATCGAAATATCGTTCGCTACTACTTGAATTTCTTTTGAACTCTAGTTATATAATTTGTATTAGAGTTAATGTAATTTTAAGTAACATAATAATAATATTTACTTATTGCAAGAATTCAGTACAGAGGTGTTAATATTATTAAGATCAATTACATTCTACCACTTCGGGTGCGCAATGACAGTAGGAATTATTACATTACAATGAGTCTTAATAAAATAAAATTAAAATGGTGGCCAAAAACAAATGTCAGAATGTTAATAATAAAAAATAATTATACATATTTGTCAAATGTCATGGTCATAATTTTCGCTTTTATATGGTCATGGTCATTATGGTACCTGGGAAACAAGCCGACTTCCAAGGTCCGTTGGTTCTGTCCCTTCCACCAGTGCAGCTCCGGCCGCCGGTCTATCAGCACGATGGTGTCACCTGCCTCGATGGTCATTTGACCTTGCTTCCTGTAGCTATACAACAAGACACTTTCATGTCATACTGTTCTATAAACAGTTCATAATCGATCGATAGAAGATTGGTGTTCGATAACTATAGCTACTGCTTGCCTAGTATTCTCTCACAATGTGACTCACAGACCATACTCCACCACATTGGCTTAGTACAGATTGTTATACTTCACGCAGCTTTGAGAACTTAATGGAGAAATAAGTACGTAGGTTTCCTCACAATGTTTTTCTTCAGTGAAGCAAGATAATTAGAGCATACTAGTAATCGAATTCGTGAACTCCAGATGGAGAGACTAACGTTCAAACCACTATTGTGCAATGTACACCCTACCCAAAAGCTTAACACCATAACTCCAAGTTAATCTCACCTCAGTCCAGCGACAGCAGTGTCAAACTTGTTGGTGTCTAGGTACCGCTGTATACCAGCGAAGGTCGGTCGTTCCTTGGGACTGATGTCCCAGCATTGCATCATTAGCATGTACACGTCTGGAGGGCAGGCCGGCGGCGCAGACAACCGCTGTCCCTCCCGCATTATCAACCGAAGGATCTCTGACCCGTTTAGACCTGATGTTGAAAGTGTCATTTTTATACTCACAAGAAAAATGTTACGTGTTTAATTTGTACGTGCGTGTTTTTGCTGGGCGTGCGTGCGTGCGTGCCTGTGTGTGTGTGCGGGTGTTTGTTATGTACCTATGTGTGTGAATGACCAATTCTCATGCATTCTTTTTAAAAGGTGATTGATGGAGCTATTAAAAAATAATTATGTTTCGCCAGTATAACAAGAGATCAATCTCATCAGCTTATTGTTATTTTAAATTGATTTGCTGTAACAATTTAACTCTTAAGATATTACTGTTACACTAAGGCGTGTTTGTTAATTCATATGGGACCTAATTACTAATCCCAATGTTAACAACAAAAAATAAATTTAGTACCCTATATTAAAAAAAAAATTAAATGGCACTAAAACCACAACAAATCTACAAACCTATCCAAGGTTCTTCCCCAAATGTATACATTTCCCACAAGGCGACTGCAAACATCCATACATCGGAGGCGTGTGAGAACTGTCTCGTCCGCAGCGACTCCGGCGCACACCACGGGAATGGCACGCGGCGACGTTCACTCATCACATAACAATCATCTGCATCGGGTAAGGCTCGCATTAACCCGAAATCACCTATTTTTACCTGTGGATAAATGGTAGGGTTTAGAATAATAAGATGAAGGAATTTAAATGAAATGATGACAACGATATAAATGAGTTATGGCATATAGTCCCAATTTCAAATAAGCGAGTAAGAATATAATTAGATCCAGGTTGGGACAGTATTGGCGGGAATCGATTAAAAAAATTCATAGATTTTTGAGATTTTCAGAGAAATAGCCCTATGCATTATAATCCATTTGAACAAGTTAAACATCTTAACTAGAATACAATTATCACTGGAGTTGAGTGATGCTTGTAAAGATGTATCTAAGCTAAGGTATATAGAGTTATAGACAAATAAAAATACTGGCCAAGAAATAGAACTAAGAGGTAATCAAAGAATAATAATTATAGAGACAATAGAATCTAGAACACTTACCAATTCAAGACTAGAGAGCAAAATATTCCGACAGGCTAAATCTCTATGTAAAAATCTATTTTTCTCCAAATACGCCATACCAGCCGCTACTTGCCCCGACCACTTTGATATGTAATTCAAGGACACTTTCCCATTTTGAGCCCTAATGTAGTCTAATAAGGCTCCCATGTTAGCTAGTTCACACACCATCATCAAAGGGTGGAACACCACACCGTGAAGTTTGATTAGGTTCGGATGTTTGAGACTATGCATAGCTTCCATTTCTCTCCGGAAGTCATCGTAAACACCAGGCTGTGAGAATGCATCAGCCTTTAACACCTTAACTGCTACTGGCACCATCTGATTAGGGTTATCTGTAACCCTCCACTCACCCCTCCTTACTACTCCAAACGATCCATTTCCTAACTCATTATGTAACCTGTGATGAAAAACATAATAGTCATTATTTTTAGTTTAAGTATAATTGCTCCACTTAGCTATATTAATAATACAATTACACAATAACAAACAAGCTAGTCATATTAATGCTTTTAAATCTAGGATTTTAATAATTCTGCAAAAGGTTTCTTTCTGTGATGTTTGCAATAGCCTTACTGATATTTCTTTTGAGTTTGAATACATGGCAAAAGTAAATTCTATGATACAGACAAAACAACATTCTATTGATGTATCATTTGCACATCTTTAGGAATGACCAACAATATAAGGAAACTCATTCATTTGGATGTCTTTTTGCTTGGATGTAAAATAAATATAATGAAATATTTATTTACTTATTTATTTATTTAAACTTTATTGCACGTTTTAGTGACAAATGGCGGGCTTAATGCTTGCAGCATTCTCTACCAGCCAACCATAGTAAGGCAGAGAGCGTAAAATAAAATAAGGTGCTGGTTAATGAAAAACTATGAATATTCTTACACAATATCCTTTTCTAATATTATACAGGTTGTCCGACTCTCTGTCTGTGCTGGCCTCAAAGCTATATCAGTCTTCTCTCGAGATTGTGAACTAGATGAACCAAAGAGCTTATTCCAGAATTTTCTATTCCATAACTGAAGCTTCTTTTTCCTCACAGCATCAAACAACCTGCGCACTCCAGGCTTACTAATACCTATTCTTTCTAAGTCTTCAGCATGCACATAGTCAAAATGTGCTAGTCGTGTTATCTAAAAAAATATTTATGAAATAAGAATACATAATTTATATATGAGCATATAAAGTTGTTCTGCAGTTCACTATGTTTATATGGTGTGTGCAATGCATGTATGTAAATTGATCTCAAGCTACTACAAAATGCATAAACATAACTTATTATAATAAGTACCTATTGTCTCAGATAGAAGTTAACTTGTATTAATAAGTATACAAACACAAACCACAATTACTACATAACACTATTGTGGTGATGTTTACGTTTTTTATTACAAAGAAACTGTTTGACTAAGCAATTAATCTATTATTAAATTTTACCTGCAGCTGGTCTCTTATTGGTAAATAAAACTGTTCAAGTTGCACATGCTGTAAGATTTCAGATAGCCAGTCGGTTCCCGAATCCATCATGTAGGTAATAATTCCGTCTAATTATTACAGCAACAGATTTATTCGAAATCTACACGAAGGTAACATCTCAAGCAGGAAGTGCGAATGTGAATTATTACTCGTGAGAGTAAAGAAAACCTCATTTCTATAAAGTAATAAACATGTGAATTATTTATAAAAAGACAATTTGAGATTTTGGGAATACTGTAACAAATGTTTTGTGTTTACAATAATTTTCTATTTTAATGTTTTTTATACGCTGTAACACAACCACGATTCTTTGAAGAATTATTGAATGAAAACAGGCGAACGAAACAGCCAAACAGCGAGCAAGCAAACTTCAGTTTGACAATCTCTTTCCTCTTTAGTCTGATTGACAGCCACAGATGAAGTAGAAATAAATCTGACGGACTAAAATAGATTAAAAATGATATACAAAAATCCTAGATTATAAATTGTAGCAAAGATATCAAGTACCTATGATAATATACCCGTCTCACTTTTTGATAGAAAATTAGCATAAGATAAAACGAGACAACTGAATTCTGCACCGTCACAAATTCATCGACTGTTTCTTTCTACGAACGTCAAAAGTTGTCAAGTCAAAACAAACAAGCAAATTGTTTTTTATGCAAAAAGAAACATTTTTGCAAACAATAATAAAATGTTTAAGCTTTCAGATGAAAGTATATCGGAAACTAGACTAATCGATTTTGGGAGTGTTGCTGTTGATACTTTAGTAGAGAAATGTCTGTATATAAAAAATACATCGAATGTGAGTACGTTAATTTTGAAATTCGCTTACATTATCTTGGTATTTTCATAAAAACATTAACTGTTTTAAATTAGGTCATGAACTGTTTGTAACAAAACTTTTTAAATTACTTCCGTAATTAATCCGTAATCTACCTACCTCCTACCTACTTAGCTAAGTAGGTCTACTTACAATGACTTAGGTACATACTAATGCAGGGTATTCTTTCAGAGCTTCTTAACCTTCCGAGTTTCCTTGATATACGTATTGAACAGCGTGGACCAAGTATTCAAAATATCAGTCACAGATACTCCCGTGAAACCTCTAAATAATGCCGAAGTAAAGATAACATTCAAACCAAACTTACCGCGCCAGTCGTTTACCGAATATTTTATTGTCGATGATACATCCGGAAATACCTACAGATTGACAGTTACTGGAAAATGCTTTGGTACTTTTGTTTATTTATTGTAATAGGTATTTTAATTTTCTATGAGTTATTGTAGGTATATTTTATACACTAACACTGACTCTGTGAAAGAAATTCGCATCACGCTAGTTTGCAATTACATTTATAAACGCTGTTGAAAAATGTGGGAAGATCCTTAATCATTAAGCTATACCAGCCTTTTCGACATTTATTTCAAATTACAGGACCTAACGTTACCTTAAACAAACGGAAGCTGTTGTTTAGAATATGCAGGAACATATCGGAGTGTAGGAAGGAAACTATCAATATCATTAACAATTCCGCTATAGATGTAACATATCAATGGTTACTACCGTTGACTGGTCAAGGATTTTTCCAGGTACTTTATTTCTTAATTTTAAGTAACATATTAAAGATATCTTTATAGTCTCTGGTACAGGGCTATTGAAAAGCAGTCAAGCTTACCATCTTATATATTTTATCTACAATTTTTAGTTCCTTAGAAGAAAGTTGATTCTAGGTTCCATAAAATTTTGCGTAGACTTGTACGTTATAGGCACAAGATAGAATATTTTCTTTTCGATTTCCAATTTCAGATTTCAATAGGCAATTGCGGCGTGATTCGTGCTTATGAAACGATCACCGCTACGATACATTTCACGGGCACTGCGCTCGGTATTTACACAGGGGAATTGGTTTGTCTGGTTTTGAATCAGGTAAAAGTAAAATCAACTTTAGGTAAGTATTATTAGACACATTATTCTAATAGGAAATTATATGGAATCTTACTTAATTTTTTCAAAGTAACAGGAAGGTAGGTACTTGTAATAATTTATCGAAATGCTTGTGGTTAAAAGTTATGGTTTGCTCAATGCTTTAGTGAGTAGGTACTTATCTTCTTAGTTTACTCTATGAGTCTCTATGGTTCTCCATAACGCCCAACATGGAGAACTGGAGAACTAAAGGATGTCCCACACTCCAACGGAACTCTGTTCAAAGTATTTCACAGTTCATTAAATAGGTTGTAGCTAGTAGATACCCAATGGCCATTATTATAGTATTGACCAATTTATATCTAACCGTGTCATGGTGACTGCGATAGTTAGTAACTAGCCGTTACGTAAAATTCTATGATATTCGCGATAAGGTCAAAAGTTCAAAGATCGTTAGGAAGCTTAGTCTTAGTCTATGAACAAGGAAGTATATAGAATCCTTCATAGTTACAAAGATGGCAGCTGTTACACAAAATCATTTTCCCCATTAACGATTTTCTGTAACTGCCATTTTTGTAACTACTCGTATGAAGGATTTTTTGGGCTTTCTTCTTAATGGACTTATCTTCTTGATTTTCTTTGCCCCATTGATAAACATGTTATTATGCGATTAACACTTAAAATTCAGTTGCCTAATAAACGTAAATTTTATAGGAACCATTGTTTCTGAACGCCATAGCGACAGTAGTCCTGCCAGGCAATCCCATGTTTAGCGTTCAGAATCACGTGTTCGAGAAAAATTGGAAGCGCAAAAGTCGTTACGCTCATCTTATGGAAAATAGCTTGAATAGATTCTCCTACATACCGCCCGCGTCGGTGTTCGAACGTTACTTGGACTTCGGCGTTGGAAGTGTGTCTGATAACACTCTAAATATATCACAGACACTCTGTGTTACCAATCATGAGCCAGAAGAAGGGTATATGTGCTGGTTACCAGGTTTATATTGTGTAATAAGTACAGTAGGAAATGATCATAGGTTTAATTATATTTTATATAGTTTGTCTTTGTAATACTTATGTAAGTACTTAGTTATTACAAGCAACATTACTGTCCTTCTGGTGCAGTTGGGTAAAAAGCTGAGTATTTTTATGATGTTCAATTTAGATGCATAATGCATATACATTATGATGTTGATACCATAATGCCTATACGTTATTTCTCTCACTTGTATAAAATATATTTCAGATGCGGACAATGTGTTCTTAATAGATCCGGTCGCAGCCGTCATTCCTCCAAACGAGTCAGTCTTATTCACTATCAGATTCAGGTATGAAATTATCATCTTTACTAGTAATATCGATAGCACCTCCCCACTTATGAATATCTTTGTTAAACGCAGGCCTAAAATACACAATGACGTTTACGGATTTCTGATGTGTGGCGAATACCAATATAAGAAGTATACTGATGAAGATAAGTTAGAGAGTCCAAAGATCAAACACGTTTGGTTCCGAATACCGTGTATTGGTAACACTCTAGATCCTTGTACGGAATGGGCTACGGATTGGTGTTGTACCACTGAGGTTTGAAACTCATATAACATAGTATTGTATTTATATTTAGTGCATTGTCATTGGTTCAATCTTTCTGATAAGATCCTCTGCTTAGCGATTAGTTCCTCTGCTTAACAACCATCTTCTTTCTTGAGGCAGTCGCCAAACGATTGTCTTCCGGTTAAATTGAGAGTTTAGTACTTCCTTTATTTCTCTCTTTCCTGGCGAATACGTGATCCCTTTTGGTAATCAAGATTTCCATGGACGATGATGACCACTTATCTTCTTATGGCTGATAGACTCGTTTGTCGACTATTGTCAGATTAGTATTCCGGGATTAGTTTCTAAATGGATGAGGAAGCAGAATAAAGTTGTGTTGTGTCGATGATTGAGCTCATATTAAGATTTAACGACTTACAAGGTAGGTCCACGGACGGGCTCATAATCAATTAGCAGTGAAGTAGCCGACAAAGTGCGATGTTCCGGCGTTAGTAATGGATAATGGCATCCAGTAGGATAACAACTACGTAGTTCCGGGTCTTATCTAGACGAAATGAGCGACAAGGGACTTGTGATGAGTGATTTTAGTTAGGTACCACATTTGGAAGCAAGAGTAGTTATTTTACTAATGTACTTAGGGACGTATTAATTTTATGCATTAATTCTAGATTGTTATGCCGCCAACGGTCCCCACAAGGACGACCTTCGTCAATTTTATGTTGTCCAACAAATTAGAGTGTTCGATGCTGTTTAAATTCGAAGCTCCACCAAAAACGTATGAAAGATTTTTTTGTATATTCTAGAAATTGTAGGGGTACCTACTGCAATTTAAATTCTGGTTGCTAAAACCTGTCTATCACCTACTGTCGACAAGAGATCATACTATTACTTGGACGGTGTAACTACATTCTTGGGTTTCAATAAATCCGATCATTAACCATCGATAGCTAGGACTAGATAGATTATAGCAAATATAGATATTGTTTTATTTTTAGAGCGAACGCAATCGAGATTCTTCTTAGTTATAATTTGTTTATATCGCTCGGAAGATTTCTTGATATTAAATTCTAAGTTTAAATTAGGAATTTTGTGGTGATGCCGATGTGTGGAATGGTACAAGGCCGCGGATGGCAGATCATTTCTGTCGCTTTGGAACCAAAGGCGTTTGGAGATTATTACGAGTCTTGGGACCTAGTTATTAACAGACTTCAAAAGGCAAGTCACGTTTCTACATTATGTAGATCCTACGTACCTACCTATTTCAATAACTCATGAGAAAATTGATATATTGAACAAGGTTTTATAATAGCATCTACCTACGTCAAAACAATTTGGAGAAAAATTTATTCCTATTTTCCTTATAAGGAAAATCCGTGATTATTATTTTGATGATATCGCAATCGGATAGGATCATGCTTAACACAACGTACGATTGATTTTAAGATAAAATAGCAATGGGTCACCAAAAAGAAAATGGGAAAACTCGTTGAATTGTCCTTCCTGAGTTAACAGTACATTATGCCAAGATCGTGTTTTTGTTTAATACCGATAAATGAAGCAAGTTGACAACGCAGGTGCGGATATGCCTGAGCGGCAATGCGGAGACGAGTCAGATGGAAGTGATGTCTCACGGGTTCAATCCGAACACGCACGCCATGTTTGAGTTCCAGCCGACTATCACCGGCTGTACCAACTACTGCACCGCCTTCCTACACAATCACACACGGATGGAGATACAGTTATATATTGCATTATGTTTTAAGGGGTTGCCCATTAATCACGTGAGGCTTGAAAGAATGGGAGGGGTTCATAAAAATCACGAAATATCACCAAGGGGGAGGGGGTGTAGCAAATTTTCATGTGTAATCCAGCTAAATGCGAACAAGCGCTGACAAAATGTGATTTAGATGCTATATTAGAAGAGGACATTATTCCATATTTGAAATATTCCTTTCTAGCATGCGAGTTCTTAACAGCGTCTCATGGTTAGGAGCTGATGATATTGGCTGTATAATATTGCCGCCGCGAGAGATCGTTCGCTTCCACTTTTGGTTCTTTCCGAAGACCCCTGACATGGTGTATGAGACCACTATCACTTGTTCTTGCATTTGTCTGATTGATGGCAAGTAAGTAACGCTAAAAAAATTGGAATCCATTGGAAATACTCGTAGTTGTAGAGACTTCACAGATTTTTAGCAAAATCATTCACGATTTCATCCATATTTAGGCCTTTGTATAATCCATAATATCAATGGTTCAAGTTCAACGTTAATTATGGCGTGCACATAAGTGTAACCTACTCACCCTAATGACAAAATACGCACACGTAATCTTTCCCTGCAGTTTAGTATTACAATCAACGATAAAGATATCATAATTCCCTAAAATAATATCTTCTAAATACATTTTCAGACCAGTTGGCGAACCAACAGAAGTATTTATAAGCATACTGGGATTTTCAGAGTTACCGGATTTGAGGGTGACTTGCATGATTTACTTAAAAAAATATTGTATATAAATGATGATGAATGTTGCATAGATGATAGTAATGTATGATGTATGATGATGAATCAAATAATGCTGTGTTGTAGGTGTTACCTAAAACGAATAATCTCCACGACGCGGTTGTTGGTAATAGTGTGACATTATCCGTCACCCTTTACAATTATGGTTCCTGTTACTTTACGTCCAAGTTGTACCACATGGTCCGAGGTATGGGCGATGACCACAGCAACGAACAGTTTGATATTGATTCATCTGTGGTGAGTCTTTAGTTGTCTCACTTTCATTTATGTAAAGTGTAAACTAACCACACTTTTACTGTAGAAATACTTTACTATGATCAAAAATAGCTATCTTAACCATTTAATATCACGGCAGTAATTTTTAACCATACCGACAGCGTAACGTCAGGCAACTAACTACCCACTAGGTATATTTTTGATATGCAAAGATATTTCTTAGCAATAAAGACTATTTCGTCGTAGCCTTTAAAGCCTATTAAAGAAATAAATTATAAAATGTTATACACGTTGCCCTAACACCCTGTATAAACAACAGAATAGCCTAAAGCCGTCCAACCACTGCGAGGTGAGAATGACGGTGACCCCGGGGGGAGCGGGTCCCAGGCAAGTGGACATCAAATATACCGTGTTATTCAGAACTGAATACGATGAGATTGAAGAGATACAGCCAGTCAAGAAGACTATATGTATAGTGTGGTACGATGGAATATATCCTACGATACAGGTAATAATATGTAAATACAATATTATGACATAGATTATAATTATTCAGATAAAGAATTCTAGAATTAATACGTATTATTTTAATTTTAGTTAAAAGATGCATTTTGTTTCGATACAAATGTTTCATTTATATGTATCAAAAATTGTGTGTCGTCTCCGAATTACTCTAGTTTATGGACCCTAATTAGGATTAAACAATAATCGCAGTACTAAGTTTATAATTGTTACGTTTCTACAAAGTTTTATGTGAATTAAAGTTATAGGACGCTAATAAGTTGAGGCGTATGCTAACTCAACTCTGCGAAGTATGTCCGCATTTAAATTAATTAGCTTTAGTATTTAGAATTTCATTTCTCCATAGAATTTTACTCTAATTACATTACCAACGACCTAAAATAGCTATTGAATAATATTTTGCAGTATTCAGCTCATCAATTTCAATTTGTAGGTGAAGCGGACGATATCTGTAAAATGCCCGGTCATCCTTAGCAATCACTGTTTATGGAGTATGACTAACGTGGAGGAGTTTGTATAAATATATTTTTTTTTAATATTTAAGGCCAGTTAGGTCGCCTGCGTCATCCATCCAACCTTCTAGCACATCGTTTTGATGATATAGCGGGTCCTCAATTTAAGTGTCATCGACCACCTCAGTAGTAACTGTATATCTATCTATGATAGGTACATTATTTTATATTTTTCAGTAGACCTATTTGAAGTTGTTACATTTTTTTGAATGATGACTTTATTTAGTAGGTACCTACTTAATTCGTTTTAATTAGCAAGTCCTTCCCTACAAATTGCTGAATACGATAATAGTACTTAAATAAAACGATTTGTAGCTAAGAACTAAAAAGCCTTTTACTTATCGGAGTACTCATTTCAGGTTTAATAAAGCTCTAACTGACTGCCGTCCTAACAAACCTTTAAATGTAAATCTGTACGCTCCGGATCTGTGCATTCGGCTCGGTCATGTCAAGTTAATATTTATCTTAGGCTGTGTGTACGATGTGCCCGTGCCGTGGAGTATACGTAGGGAAAAGATATGTGACTGCGAAATGGTTGAAGTGCAAATAGGTATCTCGACGT
>LGAG01000519.1:10451-42508 GCA_001278395.1 Lerema accius
ATTTTTCACTGTTCTCGCTTATTGTAATTAATTCTATGACCTTTTAGCTATACAGGGGTATAATTTAATTTTGATGATGATAATGTAGACGATAGATTCAAAACTACAACGCCAAATTTTAATCACCCGATTTTGTTATCATTAAGTTTTTAGGATTGGCCCCGTACCTATGTCAGCAAATTATAAGACGTATTCACGTCAAAATAAACTAAAAGAAGTGTCAATAAGCTACGTTTTCAATATGTTTGGTTTGTTCAATTTAACAATTTATACGAGCAGCTTTTAAAAGCGATGCAATAAAGGTCTTTATATCGAAAATTACGTAGCGATTAATACATCCATTTCAGGCACGCTATTCAAGGGTCGACAATATGTGTCAGTGTTGTGTTCAATATAAAATACGCCCATGTGATGTATGCAAATGGATTTATTATTTTAATATCGAACACATCATACGATTACGTGGTACTGTGTCGTGTAAAGACGTATCTACATATATATTATGTATTATAAAAGTTGATTAAAGTTTATGTTTGAAGTTTTATGGGCAAGAGATGAAAGGTGGGTGATTACTCTTTCGTTTAATAGTTATTATGATAGATCTTCTTGTAATATACCTATATGTTTGTAATTGAACTCCTCATAAAAGGCTGACTTATTTCAATAACATTTTATGGTTAGGAGGAAATGAGTATGGTTTAGAACTATAATAGAACCTGGCAGGTGGTTCATCTCAAGTTTGTTCTAGCGATCAGAAAAACTATTAGACATAATAAAACGAAAAAACTGGTCAAAAATAAGGTTATATTTTTTAAACTGTATAAAGCATAGCAAGCCCTGACAGGTTTCAATCATCACTGCATACACACAATACATCGAGATGACCTTTGCCGATACAAGAGTGCTGATTGAATTATACCGCAACTTCGAGGGCTATCCACCAAGAATCTTGTCCCCTGTCCCCTGTGGCTATGACGTCTAGTAAATAAATTAAAATGTAGGCACCTACATTTAAAGCAATTGTACGTTACTGTTTAAGCAACACATTATCTTTGTACGTAGGTACTTATTTCTTGACTAAAAGTAAAATACACTAAATAGTCTTAGCGTCAAGCTACCCCATAATAATTCAATGTTTTTTCGTAAATATACATTGTTTTTAGCAAAAAAAATCTATACTCAAAAAAGTGAGATTTGACTCGATCACCCCCCCTAAAAGCCCTAGTGATCAATGGACGCCCCTATGTGTCACACTGTTGTACAGTGAGCAATAATATCTAACCCCCCTGGCGTCATAAATATCTGACCCCCCCAACATGTACATGTCATTACTGTATGGAGCCAAATACTATTATTGTTGGTTAAACAGGCGCCCACGCTCAAAGCTATGTCCATATTTCCCGTCGGTGTTAAATTTCATATACGTATGTTAACTGTGCGTGTGTGTGTACATCAAATATACCACGCTAGTTTTAGGATTCCGCATCATTTCGTTATTTTCTAGTTGGTGACCCTGCCTGCGAAGTGAGGGGTTCCGGGTTCTATTCCCAGCCGGGGCAGATAGTTATGTAACAGATAAATGTTTGTTGTCCGGTCATGGGTGATAGTGATGTGTTATTTGGGTTGTCCATGCCACCCGCGACACAGGGAATCTTACTGCGGGGGTATGAGTGTGTTAGCGTTTATTTATTTATTTATTTATTAGGCCGTTTAAGTGCCATCCAATTAATATGTAAGTAGTATTTCATAGATAAGCCCCCTTTGTCAGTAGGCAAATCTACATTTATCTTTACTGTTAATTCAAAATAAGTAAACCTAAGTTATGCTATTAAGTGGTGACCCTTTTAAGAGTCGTTCAGAGGGTAATCGAGCGGAATCTCATCCAATCTTACTTTGACTACACGAGCGGTTTCGATGAATATCACTATTTTCGCTAGAAGAAGAAAGGATCGAGCCGAATCTCACGTAATCTTACTTTGTAGTGAGGAAAGGCTTTGGCGAAAATCGCTTTTTTCAGAGTTAATTAGCGAGTTAATACTTGTCAAAATTATGTTACGGAACCACATTAGATTCACGCGTGATTCACCACGCACCTGCCTCTTTTATCAAGCAAACGCGTAAATGACTCATCATAATGATCATTATTTCTTGTTCAATCGAATGACTCAAGAGTCAAGTGTTTCATTAAACAACTCCGCGATCATGTGATCACGTTAGTTGCTACGAGACGCCATTCTCACTAATACTATTTAGAGGAAAAAAAAAGAAAAGAGGCAAGGGGATGACTTAATAATGACTTTAGTATGTAGTAGTATCTTAATGCCATTTACGAGGAAAAATTGTCTAAAAAAATAAATCAAATTGGATTGTCTGCGCTTTTGACTCAATGCATAATTTATGTATGTATATTATGGTACATAACCTAAACAATATATTTTAAATTTTTGTCTGTCTGTTTGTTCCTAATCTCTGGAACGACTGGTCTGAATTTGACGGGACTTTTACTGGATGATAGCTGATGTATTAGTGAGTAACTTAGGTTACTTTTTAACTTATTGTTACTTTCATTTCGGCATACATTTTCCGAATCGAATCCGGGTGTACTAGTACATTATATAATTATTTTTTATTATATTTGTAGAATATGCACAAGTATTATTAGATTTATTAATTCAGTTGATACTTTAATTTATGGAGTACATAGTTTATTAACAATTTGCAAAAGTAATGATTCCTTACAATAGACCTTAAGTGCAAAGTCTTTAGAAATTTAAACATTGCATTAATAGTGACTCCTTACAAAGCAAACAATCAACTCGTAAAGAACAGCTAACTAGGCCAGCGATGCTCAAACTTTTTGTTAGATTGCTCTATCTATTCACAATCATAAAATTGCTTTTAACTGCGTAACTTTATTTTGGAAGACATGAAAACGAGCTATCAGATCGTTTTTTCGTTCAATTTCGATAAAAATGGCAAATATTTATTGCAAAGACTTTATAGGGACGCAAAACAATTTATTTTACTATGGATGTAATATGAAAAATATAAGTTCAAATATTAATATTACCAGTATTTTTTACGACACATTTCACTGAATAATATTGATGTATGAGTTTGTATTAGTATAGCAAAGACTAGGAACCCTCATTTGAACTTTTATTTAAAAATGACCCAAAACTTTGAGAACCACTGGAAATTACCTTTTATTTCAGTATACGAGATGGTTTGAGACAATGTATTGTAGAACTTATTGGCCATTAGGTCTCATTGCAATACAAATGAATATATTAATTGTTAAAGTACTTACTCGTATTCTTAGACGTTTGAATGGCTGTTCATTATTCACGCATTGTAGAAGTACAAGTATAGTGTATAGGGGTCTTTACGAAATTCTGTTATTGGGCACTAAGTCTGCTAATTTAAAAAGGCTTAGACTGAAATATCGGTTTGTGGTATATTTTGAGCCGTATTTTTTTTTTGACAATTATTAAGTAACCTGTTATAATAGTTCGTAAGACGAAATATATAATTTAAATTTGGAATTTAAATTTTCAGCCTAAAGCTATACTATAATAGCTAGAGCGTTAAAAGTTACCTACATGGTGAATAATGCCCCATGGTGTCAAAATCGCCCGCGGCGACTCGATTCGCACCTGTTAAGGCGATTAGACATATGAGTTATTTGGACGTTTTCTAAGCAGGCCAGTTTATCAAGAACTATTATTAGTTATTTCGTGTAAAAATAATTCGAATAATGTGTTTTAATTTCTGTTTGCGGTCTGTGTTTGTGCTGTCTTCGTCTGTATATTTTCCATGGTCCTGTATTGATGAGAATCGAACCCAGAACCTATAGAACGGTGATCTATGTCAACCATTCCGCTGTATAGTCGTCAGTTAAATGAATCAGTATAATGTGATTATTATGAATGAATGATTTTGTTTTGATCCTGATGTCCACATCACTCGATAGTAGAACTCAGGTATCAGCCGAAATAAATGAAACTACCAAGGTATTATCAATCAATCATCAACTTTGAGGGTGTAACGATGACGCCACGACCGCCCTTGCCTTTCCTGAACTGTCAGGAACTAACTAACTAACTCGTAACTGTTAGTGGCTATCCACACGAGTGTGCGACAAAATGTCGCAAGTACTGATTACATATAAATAGTGTCGCTACGGCATTTTGACGCGTGTATGAAAACTGCAACCTACTACAAAACTCAGTTTGGACAATATCACGTGAGATTAGAGAATAGGGTAGAGAGTTGAGTCAAATCTCACGACATTTCATCGTAAGAGGGAGAGCCAAAAACGTACGACCCTAACTTAATAGTAACTGGTAAGATTCACGGGTAGGTACTTACAGTTAGGAGGTTTTAAAATGGTTTTGTGTTTTGTAATTAACTAACTAAGGTTAACCAAATTTATCGGTGATTTAGCTCTAAAACTGTCAGCAAACTATTCACTGTTTTTAGGATAAAGCCTTTAATTTATTATTTTGATAGTTCTAATCCGTCTGATGGATTAAAAGAAAGTATTCACGATTTACTATCCAACATTTTCTCACGAACAAACCGGTACTAAATCATTGCTACGAACTTCGCACGCAGGTGTGCACACGTCTTATCATAAAGCGTACTTCACGCTGCTTCGTTTGTTCCGAGTTAATTGGTAAAACACACGAACCTTATAAATCATGAAAAACAATCGGATAATTAATAACGATGTTTTATCAACGAAAACTATGAACGTAAAACGATCGGAAAGACGTACCCATTGACTTTATCTCTTTCAATTAGAGCGTACACGTCGAAGGCACACGATACACCTGTTAAAATAAATTTGAGAATAACCATACAATAGCGTTAAAAAGGCAGGTGTGTAGGGTCTTTAAGTCAGCACCTTGTGTTTTTTTTTGACCGTTATAACACAGTTTTTCGGTCCCAAACTCTTAGCCCCGTTCAATCGATTAACTCGTATTGACAACTCGATTGAGTAAGTCGAGTTGTAATCAAAATAAATTCGTATTTTTCTTACCACATGTCTGTTTCTTGGGTGGAACCATTAGTCTATGTCATGTGGGCTCAACTGGCGGAACACGAAATAAAGGTTACCCGGCCAGTGTCATAGGTTATGAACAATGCATTTTCATTGTTATGTTTCATTAGATGTAAGATAAGTGATACCTACTAAAACTATTTTATGACATAAAAAATATAGGTAGGTATATGAATCACCTACTAATCTAAGCTAATTTAGGTGTTAATGTATGAATGTGTTAATGTTAATTAAAGATATTATAATAATAAATAATTTAACCTAAACATAATAAAATGAATATGACTTATGAGTTTTTTAATAACGGCATATTAATATAACGTTCCGTTATGCCATGCCATAATTACGCCTCGATAAATAAAACTTGAGAACTACTGACATACTATGATTGGTATGATAAATCGTCATTTTAAATGAGTGTTAATAATAAATACGTAATCGCTAAACTTTCAAAAGTAATGGCCGTAATATTTATCTGCAATCCGGCTGATGACGGCTTGTCTAATTTGTAATGAATGAAGATGAAATCATTTTAGTTCAATGATATTTTATATTTAGCTCGTCGAGTTTGAATCTTTTTAATATGCAGTTAAGTGTATTTTTCATGTAAAAACTAAGTTAATGTATTTTTGAATTAGGTAGATAATATTACGTAATACGTAATAATTACATAATACTCGAATGTCCCCAAAACATGGACATAATAAAAACAAACTAATTTAAATAACGAAATATCGAACTAAAAACGTCGCCAATTATAATTTTTGGCAACCAACAACCTTATTCCGCTCAATAATAACGTCATACAATCATTACATGAGATCAGCATATCCAATACACAACTCATTATCGATTATAATCGACAGCAGTGTATTTGCGATTATTTTTAATGCAATTACCCGTCAGTGGTCGTCAAAATGCAGCTTGTTATATTGACGTATGTCTTGTTTTTTTTTATAAAATAAGGGTCCCAATTTGGCGGCTTGACACGAAAAAGATGCCAAAAGCCACGGCATTTGTTGCCAGGAAAAGATGACAGGAAATTATCGACGTTCATTAATTAGAGGATAAATTATAATAATTACAATATTGTTCTCTTAACGGTTAATATTAAGTACTTGTTATCAGGTTTCGTCTATTAAATTAAAAGCAATTCATGGGTGTAGTAGGTACATATATACGGTGTTTTAGTAATTAGTAACTACCATTTTTTAAGCAAATTTATTATGAATTTTTACTTTAAAATAAGCAAAAGTTTAATCCTTTCTCCCGTTCCTTGGTCGTTAAATTTTACTTTTCAATCACCGGAAATAAATAATAATTCTAATTCAATCACAGGTAGTGAAAACAATCAACAAACATTTTATACATAGCTAAGCTTTATCATCAGATTCATGACTGTCAATACAATTTGGCTACATTATCTGAGATTGTGTTTAATCTATCTTATAACGCCCAAGATCGGGTTGAGATCGGAATTTTCTCACCGATCAAAGGTTGCCTTGACACCTAAAATCGGTAGGGTAAACGTCCCATTCGTCCGACATTCAAATACCGGGCGGTGAAGGTGTTGAAACGTGGTATTTGTTTTTGTTACGCTATGACTTGTGCCAGGGTAACCTATAGGTTGCCAGGTTGTCAGGTTGCCACAGAGCAGATTATCACGGTGACCTTATGTAGTGATAGTGGTTGGAATGTCGCGTGTTTTGAAGGGATTTGGGTTTAAATTCTACGCTTATTTTATGGGCGTATTAAAAATTGTATTGAAGAGCTAGTAGCGACTTTGTCTGCCTGTCTGCGAAGTCGGATCAGAATTTTATGTGATAGATAAACGAATTGTTACAAGGGTATGTGTGTAAGTAATTGACTTATTATTATTTTTACTAACTTATTACGAAACTGCTTGTTTGTGGGCGAAGCCGCGGTTAGTTAAAGTATCTAATAACATGGACATAAATTATAAGGAATATTCAAATCAGTTAAACTTTGACCCTAATTCAAACAGCAATTTAAAGCGAGACGTCTATTTGTCAAAAGCCTAATTACAAAATTTATATTAGGAAAACAATGCTGGACAATTGCCTTAACGGTCTTGCCCTAAGCGATACCCTGGAGAATTCTCGCATCCCATTTACTGCACAAAACAATTTATTAACCTATGACCGATAGCCGGTCGCGCCCATAAATACGAAGACCTTGCGACCTCCAAGATATAAAGTGCTAACTTGCTACGTCCACGCTGTTTCGCAAAACTTAAAGTACAATTCTGCAGTACGCGATTTAAGACAGACATCTGTAACGGATCGCGAATACATTTAGGTACTAAGCAGCATTACTTTGCCATGTTTATTCGTAAGTAACTTAAAGTGCAATGCCGTAGAACGCGGCTAAAGACAGGCATCTGTAACGGATCGCGATTATATTTATCTACTAAGCAGCATTCATTTGCGTTCCTTTTTTTCTGCTGTGATTAGTTCTGACGTACAACTGCAAATGATTGCCAGTGACAAGAGCAATTGTATTTTGAAATCAGAATTCAAATTGATACTTTAAAGTGTGGTCGCAAATGTCATTGTCTGTCGTGTGTCGTTCATCGCGTTTTGAGGAATCTTACCTTTATTCTGATAATAGGATTATAATTCATGGATGCTCTAAGTTCTAACTAACTAGTTAAAGTATTCAAGGGTTTGTCTGTCCTTAGGTTCAAACTAATTTGCCCCTTTCAAGAATATGTCTTTTACTATTTGGTCTGAGAATATTGTATTTCATCAATAATATTATATTAATTTATTTCATAATTTAATTAGCTATACTTTAAGGCAAACGTTTTTTTAAATATTTTATTGGATACTTTAAATTATGAAATTTTTTAATTAATATCTATACTTATACAAAATTTGTAATAGGAGTATAAATAACAATTAAGACAATTTAAGAAGCTCATGCAAATAAATCAGTAACTTCGTAGTTAATTCTGTAGTTAAATGTTGAGCTGGTATTGTTATGTAGTATCCCAAAGCGGTCGGTATTTAGGTTAAGACCGGATATAGCTTATTACTTATGACATTCCAAGCATTCATTCCTTTACTTACTTAATTTCGACACGGCTTTGAGTATCTTAGCAGTGGTAATATTTTGTGGGCCAACAGTCTATTAAAATACCATTGCCGCTGCAATTTTGTATACAAAAGGGTTATGAATACAGATTAAACTATAAGTATTTATTGTTGTCGTTGCTATCTGTATGGCTTCATGCTGTTGATGTATTACTAACGGATTCCTACTCTTTTCTAAATGTGGTGTCCATTATTTCGATAACATTACGACCTACCGGGTCCGATCGCAGTTCAAGAGATATGGTTCTTTTATTCGTTCTATTTTAAATAAACTACATGTTTATTTAAATCGGTCTAGCCTTTTAGAAGTTCTGTAACAAGCACAAGCAAGCCAGGATTTCTTACATAAAGAAGACAACAAGCAAAAGGCTGAGAACTAAACAGCAAAATAATTGATTAAAAGGACGATTCTTCAATATTTATAAATAGCCGATGAAATTGTAGAATGCGAATGGGCTAATTAAATAAAACATGAAAAAATTAAAAATGTCGGCTGACCGGCGCGCGGCGCGGTGCGTTCATGTTTCCTCGGTATTCGAGTTACTCGTAAAGACGAGAGTTCCGTTTCGAGACTTGGTGGTCGACCGTTCTGATCGTGTTTTTGTTCCACCGGACACATGTTGTGAGGTACGACTTTTTGTCCAACCAGCCCGGTGTGGTGTGCACGCACCCTTAAAGGCCCGACAGGTTTTTCCTAACAATCGCCAATTACGCTCAGACTTCACAAAATTCATTGAATGATTTCGTATCAAATTGAATGGTCGATTAGTTTGTGTGGTCGCGTCTTAAACGAAGTATAGGCGCTTTTGGAGCTTGCGATTACCTCTCGTAACATCGTTATTTCGAGCTTACAAACCCCAAAATGATCGTAACGTTGCCTTCAAAAAACAATAATGCATACAAAAAGCTCGTATATTTTTATTGCGATCGGAAGGATGGCTTGTCTTTCGCTTTCTGTATTCAAAAATAGCAGTAAATTGCGTTTAGTTTTATCTTTATTACAAAGTGGTGTGTACATATCGAGTCATTCTCGTAAAGGTGAAATAAAGTTCTTAGTTTATGTTCGTATGTGACCATTTTATAACACGTAAAATTAATCTTTATTAGTTCACCTACTAAGTATGGAAGTCATTTACAGTTTTGGAAAAATTTTACTTTGCAGAGCAATGAAACAAAAAGAAGTGAGTACAGACAGTTCAGTGACCAGGTACAGATTAAAAATCTTTTTTAAATAATTTTTTTCAATCAAATTAAAAAATATATTTTTATAAGATTCAATCTTTTTCATGTATTTCTTTGGCTTACAAACCTCTAAAAATTAAAAAGTTTGTTGATAAAGATCGTAACAAAATTGAGTTTAAAAGAGTTTAACTCTTTAACTAAATAGAGAACCAATATTTATTTTTAACCATCCACTCCGCTCTCGGCATTCAAGTTTTTCTCGAAACAAGATGGCATTGCCGGCATTGCAGCCAATTAAAATGAATAGTTGAGGCAAAGATGAATTAACCCAATTAGGTCACTTGACCCTCTTACTAGTGAAGGGTCTGGCAATTTGTAATAATTTGGAGGTCACATGAACCTTTGAATGCAATAAAAGATTAAAGTCGTTCTAAGAATTGAAGTAGTTACGGTTGCACCTTTTTTTTCTGAGTAAGTTTTAGATAAATATTGGAAATGGGTGCTTAATTATTTAAATAAATATTGACAAACTTCGTTGTCGTTTTTCGATCGATATTGTGATTAAATTGCTTGTATAGCCCAAGAAAGCAAATTATGATGCAGCTTTTTTCGATTTTTTTTTTGTAAAAGGATGTGTAATCGCTAGAAATTCATAAGTGCAATTCAGTATTTCTCAAAGTGGGTGATAATGACAAAAGACCGTGCCTGTAACTATTATTAATTATAAAAAATATGCTTGAAGAAATTAAGCGGATTCCTAATGTAAAGCAATTAATGTTATTGACTATAAAAATAAAATGTTATTTAAATGCAAGCATGAAATTATCATAAGAAGTTAATTTCAAAGCTACTAAGAGTTTCATAACTTCTATTATCAAACCATAATTTTAACTTGAAATGGGTTCCTCCCGTGGCGTTTATAGCCCTCAAAAGCACGATCATAGACAACGTTTGTTACGACACAGCGCACTAAACTAGTTTCTTCTAAACCATCTAATATTAGTAACATTTAGATAAATATATTCTCAAATGACACCGTTAAGTTTTACAACCGTTTGATGTCCACAACAGTAGGTACCGTTATGTTTCGAAAATATTGACGTGAATTTCTGTGTTAATTTTCAATTTAACAATTCTCTTTGGAACTGCTGATGAATAAGAATGATCAATAAAGAATAGTTTAGGGTTATCAATTTTGTAAAGTTATTATTTATTACAAAAAATAAATATATTTTTATTACGCAATTATATTTCCTTTCTTGCATTTTATTGTTAAACTAAAAGACCAGACAGACGTTGTTTTGCTATACATTTTAACTCTTAAAGTTTGAGTTAGTTTTCTCCGTCACTTACTCCTGAACTTTAGTTGTCATGTGCTTTTAGCAAATACTCTTATTGGAC
Organism: Lerema accius; assembly: GCA_001278395.1. Taxonomy (NCBI): domain Eukaryota; kingdom Metazoa; phylum Arthropoda; class Insecta; order Lepidoptera; family Hesperiidae; genus Lerema; species Lerema accius. Next base: position 21,216 of record LGAG01000519.1, read on the forward strand.
AATTTTTACTAGGACGATGTTTCAATATTTTTTTAATAGGTTGAACTAATCATCCCTTTAAGTTTCTCGACATTAGTACTATCAAGTGTGGGTGTAGCGTGAAGGCAATCTAAACATCCAAACATCTAAACATCTACAAAATCTTTCACATTTATAATGTTAGTAGGTTAAGGCATTCAAATATTCACAAAAAAGTTATTCCAAAGGGACAGGATGTAAATATTCAAAATAATTCATAAGGATACAAGCCAACTATCAAATAAAGTAACATTCAGTGGTTGATCATACAGTATCTTAAGTCACTATAATCTCATATCTTATCAGTAGGCAACCCTTGATCAGGTTTCTAAACAGGTCAGGTATGCAAAACATTTTATTTTAGTATTTTTTTTTTTATTAAATGATGCAATTAGATCGAGATTTTTTCTTTGAAAACAGTTCTATGATTTGCTATTAAGTACAAGTATTTGCTAATCAATCAACCATTACTTTTTAATTACAAATTAAACAATAAAAATAAATTCAAATACCATTCAATCACATACCATATTTACGTAATAGACAATAGTGCATAAGTGCCTGTACTTACATTATGTGGCTATTTGAAGCCATCCGATAAAATTTGTTTACCCTTTCACTTTTGGCTTCAGCTTCATTATTACGATAGTATCATTTACATTTGCCGGGGGCTTAGGTCAAGTTATTATAAAATTAATAAGCACTTAAGGCAAAATCATGCAATTAAGAAATCCATTACGTTAAAGTAATAAATTATTGAGATGCTTTTTAATGATAGATATTGGACGTCTTAGGGAATAATTAATATATATCAGTTAGTTTCGTAATACTCGAAGGAAAAGTAAGTGAGTTTGTTACTGGATTTGATTGCTACATTTTTTTGTATTATTTTGTGAGTATATATTTTTAGTTTGTATTTCGTTATTAAACTTGCCACTCATTATCTCCATGATCTATTTAGTTTATTATATTCCAATAAAGAATATGTTGCACCATCGTGAAAGTAATATTATTCAAAAGGTAACGTTATTTTATTGGCGTGTTAATTATAAAGACCTTAATAATTTTAGATTTTCAAGTTTTTAAGCTTCATTGTTTTTCTTCAAAACAACGAACGGATAAAACACAAAATTTCATACCAAATAGATGTATTCTGAATTAATTTATTATTCTAACTCTATCATTGCTTAATTAGAAAAAATAAAGCTTTGACCTTGATAAAATTTCGTGTTTCCACATAAAATGTTGGCCATCTCTGACTCTGTGATCGTTAAAGCTAGGGGTTGGTATTTCTACCTGCGCGATTTATTTGAATCTTACACCTGTGCCTGTGCCGCTCGAATATTTCTTTTTTTTCTACCAACGGCATAGATTTACGATTTATTTTGTAACTCGTATGTGATGGTTTTTTAAACGATTTATTAAAATAAAATGTGCAACTGATGTGTCGGATAGAGCTTGTTAGTTAGTGGATATTTTAACGACATATTACCTATAACTATTTTATAATTGTTCCATAAATAACCTTCTTTTAGAATACTAACTTCATAAAATTTTGTAAATTTCAGAATTTAAAAAAGTGGTTTAAAGAAAAAGTTAAAACCATTTTTACTGCATACCTTGTGAGTAATTTTTAATCAGTACTTAGTTTTTTTAGTCGGACACAACAGTCTCCTAATCCTAAAACTTAGGATTAATGATGATTTTTTTTCGAACGAAATTTTTCAAATTTTTTTTTTTTAATTTGTCAGCATCGTCATGGTGCTGCCTTTGCTTATAATATTTTTACCAATTTATTAACCAGACCACTAGGCCATAAAAATCGTAACAGTAACCGTAACGACTCAATTATTCGGTGTAAATTATCACAAACAACTGAATCGATTTATCATCGGAACGGTGATAAATTATCAATTTCGAAACAGAATGATATGTCCACAGTGCACGTTTCTTATGATCGATCATAAATTATACCTAGATGAAGGTCTTAAATCATTTAGTACAAAGTAGTTGGTTGTTGTAACTAATAGCGTCTATAATTAGGATTTGAAACTAAACGCTGAAAGTGAAAGTGCAGTTATAATTATAAATGAACCAGTTATACAGTTTGAAACGAGTTGCAAAGGCTGAATGAATCTGATGAAGTTTTGATGATATAGGAGTAACGGGGCAAGATGCGTCATACGTCACTACGACAAATATTTGCAACCAATAGCACAGATTAGAAAATAGTTACTTTGTAGTTGTTTGTTTGCCAATTGTTATGGTAGTGAAGGATGATATAAAAAAGTCTTGTATAGGCACTAACAGCAGTGGTTTGTTTTGCTTAATTTAAAAGTAAACGTCTTGCCTATTTTTCAGTAAAACTTATGCTTACTTTTCAGTACCTACAGTAAGAGTTACGCCTATTCTGTAATAAAATAAGAGGTTTGCTTATTTTTAAGTAGCCTTTACTTTTATTTACAACAGCGATGACAGGAAGGGTACTTACTTACTTCCTAAACAACTGCTTACGCAACACCTGGAAAATAGACTTATTCTTCGCCGTAATCGTGAGTACCCATTACCTACAAATTCTCTATAGATGTAGTTATTCATTTAGATAAAGTGAGATTTATGATGGCAGTTTCGTGGCAGTATACAGTGGATTTAGATGCGCCTGTGACAATAATGTCACTACCCTGGCAAGTAGTTTAGATAACAGTCTAAAGTGGATTATGCACTTACCAATTGACGGATTGCCAGTTTAGTTTACACGTAATAATTCGATGAGAAGCGAGGTATTATGACGGAGGAAATGAAACTGCTGTAATTAATGTAAGTGAAAAAGCTCAATTTGTCAATACTGCCAAAATCTGTTTAAAAATCATAAAAGTCGTCATCGGATAATAATTGTATATTCCATCGAAACTCAAGTGGATATAGGATATTCATAGGCTTCTGATTATTTATTTACTTAAAAAGATGAATAAAAAAATAATTTATAAATTATGACCAGTAGTTTTACTTAAAAAGATGAATAAAAAAATAATTTATAAATTATGACCAGTAGTTAAGGAGTTATAAGGGAACATATGAACATACATACATAGTACATACCCACATACATACATACATACATACCGGTCAAAATCATAACCCTCCTATTGGCTTCGCCGTAGTCGGGTAAAAAAAAACAAAACAATCACTTATAAGTATCACCAAATGTGAAATAAATAATTTCATTAAATTTTTACTCAGTCTTATTATTCTATATTGAAGCGGATAGTGTACAAGCTCCTTAACCATGGCGGAATCACTAAACCACGGATATCTGTCCGTGGTCTAAACTTTAAAAGCCTTTTAGTTCCACGCTTTCCTTACACAATAGGTCCGTTATCAAACCACTTATTTATAGGCCAGGGTCCGTTTGAATACTTTAGATTTCGATAAATTTAAATTATCAATTTAAAAATAGAGCATTGATATCGTTTAAACGGTAGTTTCATTTTTAGAGGTCTTTTTGGAATCGTATTTTTTTTTTATTTTGTGTAAGTTTTTAGAATTTATTAGCATTTAAGTGTACCGGGCGCATTCGGTACGTTAATGAGTGAGCTCTAGTGACAATAATAACTGGAGTGGTTCTGTGCCTCAGAGGGCACGGGAACTTGTTATTGTAAACTACTAAAGAATAGTTAGGTAGGCCAACTAACCCTATGCATCATACTAGAGCAGCATAGTAGAGAATGCTCTGAGCTTTTTCAGTTACCTATATGGAGAGACCGGTGCTCTCTAGTATTCAGTGACTATTAGCGGGTTGAGAGCTTGTGTACTTACGAGTAGAGTATGCTATAGAAATGGACAGACATACAAACATACATACATACTCTCGAAAAACATTATCTCCTTGCGCAGTTTCGTAAAAACTCGCGTCATTGGCGCGTTCAAATGGCCTTTAGTTAAAGTTAACAGAGTACCTAATAATGTTAGGTATATTTGAAGTTAAACATTAATAGTAATTCGTGACGTCATCAATAGTTTTTTAACCGTAACCCTAGCAATGAATCAACGTCCCATCGACGCCATCCCACGTCGAAATAAGATTACGAATCAAGGAATTTATTCGGACCACAATACTACCATAAAACTTTTACGTGGGTGTTTATTACTATTTCCATGATAAACACTTCATAATATATTTCTTTTCGATCTGGCGTTTATATGTTACGGTGATAAAAAAGATATAATTTGTACGATTTCTCAATTGATTTGATATTTATTTGCATTGTTGGGAAAAGTGGAAATTTTTGTGGGAGTATTGTTGAAAGTTGGTAATACACTTTAAATAAGTTAATTAGAACAAACATTTATCTGCCATAATGTATCCATGCCTATGTCGGACATCAAACCCGGCACACCTTACACTTGTACGTACCTACCTTGTACCTATACGTTAGATAAAATAGTTTTGCAGCATCTGAATAAATTGAAATATTAATAATCATTTAGAGCAATTAAGTTTACAACCCCTTTATGTTATTTAAATAGGCAATGGGCTTATTGGTAACTAGTAGGCGGTAGTAGGGCTACGTAAAGTAAAATAACGGACCTATTTAAAAGCAATCTTCGTCCATTAAATTCAAGTAGTAAAATGTCCTTAGAAACCCATCTTCGGCGTGTTGATTCCAATTTTACTTTAAACGAGAGACAACCCTACGATTTATCAGCATAATAAGAAGGTTATGCACTGTCTATAGGCTAGCAATTTTAGCTATTATGAATGAAAATAAATTCTAAATATATGTCCTGATTTGTTCAATTCTGATTTGTAAATATTGATAATAAGGGTCAAAAATACAAATAGTCTGTATTGTTTAACATGCTCGTAATAGGTAATAACAAAGAGTAAATCCTACTAATATTATAAATGTGAAAGTTTGTAAAGATGTTTGGATATTTGGATGTTTAGATGTTTGTGGGTCTTTCACGCTCTAACCGTTGAACGGATTAAGTTGAAACTTAGCACACAGATTGTTTGAATCCAGGAATAGGACATAGTATAGATTTTATCCCGTTTATAGGTTCCCTTGGGATGAATTCTACCCTTCCGCGGGCAAAGCCATGGGTATCGTCTGGTACATAAATAAGAGTACTATAGGTGGTCTTATTGTAAAAGTATTTGATAGACAATTACGTACTGTAGGGTGCCTAATTAAATTCTTTACTAATTTTAAAGTTAAACTTGGCATTAAGGATGATGCATAAAACCCTTTAATCGATGAATGCTAGCTTGTACGTCAAGTTGAAACGCTATTCCTTAAGTACGTAGACAGATAATAGTTTGTCTCTAACTTACAATGAAATCTTGATTCTGTACTGTTTGGAGAAACTGATTGACAACTCAATGTACGCATGTCAGATCTGATGACTCTGTGGATATTCGATAGTGCGGTACCAAGGAATGTCTAAAAACTGGAGCGATTAGATAAAAAGATAAAGTATAGAAAGGCCCTTTGTTAAGGCAAGATATCGAGTAGTGAATATGAGTGATCGACAAATCTGTTCTTTTATTAAAAAAAAAATTGAAATAAAGAGCAGACTTCTATTCGAGAGATAACATTTGAAACACACAGCAAATTGTTCCATAATCATGAAATAATTATAGGTATGCATTGTAATTTCAATAGGAGACTATCGGATTTAAATATAAAAAATGGTAGAATACTAAATTTATTGTGTCTGTATGAAATATGCAACAGCAGGCATACTTCTCTTACTCTGGTTCTCTCAATTTCTTGCCTTTTCTTTACATTTCTCACCGAAACAATTAAAAATTACCTCTAATTTATGTTACATACTGTCCAAAATCGCGTGAATACTCTTTAATACTCTGATGCTATAGTCACGCGGAATCTGTTTCAAATTAGCAACACGATCAGTACCGGAGCAGCATTATACTTACGACCTTTTCAACAACAATTCGTGCTAGGCCCACCGATCGCTATCACAATCTAGATATCGGCGAGCGTGAGGTAATTTGACAAGTCTAAATGGACGCCAGCGGTTTGGGTGACGTTAATGATTGGCTATCGGATCTAGAGAGAACTTACACTTAGCAGTGATATCCGATAGTAAATTGGTCGAAATCTGTGACAGTTTATATATAAAATTATGTTATAAATTCAAAAGAAGACACGGAAATACTCCAATTGGTATCTTTTTTCAAAGTAACATAGAGACGGCATACAGTTATTGTAAAGACGATAAGGACTTTTTGGCTGTTTAAGACGTATTTATATCTAAAAGTAGTAGTTACATCTATAGTATAAGACACTTATTGGTCTAAATATCAAACAAGCCATATGATAATAACAAGTCAGCGTTGCCAATGTGTATCAATAAAACCTAAGGCTTATACGACGCTCTACTCAAAAATAATGAAAAAATCTATTTGCTGCCAAACCAAAATTAAAAATAATTTTTGATGCCTCTTACCTATTTTTTTTTCTTTTTGTGTTATTAAGATAGCAAACGAGCTGACAGTGCCACCAACCCCTGCCGCCCATGGACATTGTAACAAACTTTGAGTAGGACTAAGGCGGGACTGTTAGTTGGTTAGCAGGTCCTGTTAGTAATAGTATAGTCCTACTTGAGGTTTGTCAAAATTTTCATAGGCGATATAGGGACATAGTACCTACAGCAAGCTCGTTAGGTATTGCCATAGCATAAATAAACAGTTATTGGAACTACCGATTTAGTCTTGAGAGATGTAGTGCACCCCCAACAAGGTTTTTGTGTATCACGGTTGCGATATAGGGACATAGTACCTACAGCAAGCTCGTTAGGTATTGCCATAGCATAAATAAACAGTTATTGGAACTACCGATTTAGTCTTGAGAGATGTAGTGCACCCCCAACAAGGTTTTTGTGTATCACGGTTGCCATGTTATTATCGTATCTCTTGTTGCAGTGATACAATCTCGCGGATACTTGCAACCAAAACAATTGATCGATAGCTGGCTATTCCGGTTTCGCATCTGGTTGCCGGAATGTTGCGCAAGCACCAAATGGTTATCTATTAACCATTTGTATGGTGCAATGGTTGCTATGGCGAACTGCTAAAAGAGTCCTGAGTTCGATTCCAGCGATATTTGAATTTAAGCTTGAGTTTTAGTTTTCTATCTGGGTGGGTTATTTGTGTTAGGTATCTATAGCAACCGCGATACAGGGAATCCTAGTAAAGTGTAGGAAGCGTTATCTATTAAAAATTATTACTTTTTTTTTCTGAAGACTCAGTCTATACATTCGGTGTGAGGGTTCTATGAAGTAAGTGAACAAATTACTTTGAATTTAGAATTTTTGCTGTATTCCCTTGGTGCTATGTATAAACTAAGACCAGTTTTCTGTCTGTTTGTCCATTGTCCACGAGGTTGACGCCCTTTCTTCCGGCTCCGTTCGCAAATATCCACAGCAAATATTATGGTACTGACAGGTTGTTCATATTTGTATAACTAGCTAAAGGCATATTTTAGTTAGCGCCGTGAGAAGTTTTGAAGTTGTTTTTTTTTAAGTTTCACTTGAAGTTGTTTTAGAAAATAGTAGGTACCTTTTGTCTTTCATAAAGTCGATGATATGACAGGTTTTGTCTAGCGAGACTTTAGGAAGTTTTATTGTAACATGTTTGTTTATTTTTAAATTTTATTTTGTGTTATTAAGGTTATTTTAAATTTTTGACGTTCGTTAAGTGAGCTATTAGTTCCTTTGAATTTGAATTTACACTACTGCGTCAATAGGAGCGAATGTAAAAATTTTTGTCACGCTATAAATCCCATTTTTTCATGTTAAGTAGGTACCTACGTTATCAAGTAAGACGATGGCAACAGTAACACTTTCTGTTAAATAACAACCGTCTACCTCTACTTAATATATGAACATTTCTTATACGATTATCTTTAGCTGCTATTACAGTCACCATAAACACTTAATTATTCCTCAATAAGCTACATCCTTAATCAGAACTTCATACACGTATGTATACGTATGTATGTATGTATACGTATCGTTGACAAGTCAATTACGAAAAATATTAAGGCGAGCGTGACACGCACGAAAATTCGGCGCCTAACGAACTAAACATGCATAATAATGAACTCTCACTTACCCCGTGCCCTTAATTACAGTCAGCTCGTAAATCAAAGAAGCTATAAACTCAACATTCCGCTTAATAAATCATCGCCCGGTTTAATTAAAATCACTATCACTTTTTCAAGCTTTAAAACTTTTATGCTGTTCATGAATTGCATTGAATGTAGATACAAACTATGTTTATTGCTGTCTTTACGTCTATATTAATTTGAGGATTGTGTCTTTGTTTTTAATGTTACTGGAGTAAAATAGATCTCAAATTTTTATCTAGGAGATAACCTACCTGTGTGCTAAATTACATCCAAATTAGTCTAGTCGTTTATGAGTTATCGAATGACAAACATACTATAGATATAAAATTATATAGGTACCAAATTTTTACGACGATGGTAATACCATTATAGTGTTTCAAAATAAGTGCAGGAGATTACCTAATGACGATTAAATGACAATTTGAGGTCAAGTTTATCGAACACTAGCCGAATATTAAATGTATCATCTTCGATCGAAACTCAAAGAAAGGAAGACCCTTAATAGAACACAAAAGGGAAATTTCAAATATTACGTAACGCAATTATTAGATAAAGATTTAAAGAGATAAAGAACGCCCCTAAATGTGTGAATTTTCTAACTAAACCCAAGGAAGGAGCTTAGCTCAGAGTCCAGCTAGTCGTAACTTGCATTTGAATGGAAAATGAATCTCAATCTCATGAGAATCGATATAATTCAGAGTATCGTCAATTCGAAACCAATTAAAAGCGATACCGTTAAGCCGGAACGAAGTGAATCGGTTAGACAATCAATTACTTTTTCAGTTAATCGATAAATTAATCACTTAATCGAAACCGATGACTCTCCATCATGTAATTTCATTTGTTCGTCTTTATTATTTGCGCTCGATTTGACTTAAAGGACTTGTGAGATATACGCTGTTCGAATATCAAACTATTATTTAGCTAAGTTAAAATTCAAGAAATAGGTGTAACTCAACATTACTACTCAAAATTAGGTACAACTACTCAAAATTAGGTATAACTACTCAAATTACCCCATATTAGAAAAAAAGTATAGCTTATGTCAATCTGACAATAAACTCGAATCAAATAACACCTCACGCGTTGAAATCTGGCAAGTTATTTAGGCTGTAGGGCGTGCTAACGTAGTGGACATAATATACTTACAATACGTCCGAAAAACGTTACTCTTCTTGCACTATCGAGTAAAAAGGTTTAAAAAAGTTTTTCCTTCTCCTATACCTCTCTGTGTCGTTTATCGCCAACTAAATGTTAGGTAGACAGGTATCCTGTCTAGATTTAGGTACAGTTTTTTTGTGATTGTCTTGATGCGTGACATTTTAACAAAGTGATCTAAACATGAATCATCAATTTAAATACTTCAATATTCAATACATCAACGAATCAATTTACATTTCATTACATGCACTCTGTAATAGTCTAGGTGATATACGTCTATTAGCTGCCTTAAGTAATTACTTGACGAATACTTAATTTAGTGTGAAGTAAATACATGGGGAGGAGGGGGGACTTTATGGTGGTTATTCTGAAGTAAAACGGGGCGGAAGTTATGTCCCCCCCGTTAACTCCCCAACAATTGAAGTTACCTTTTGAAAAGTAGGAGAGAATGAGTTCCTAATGACTTATAAACTCATAAACTTCCCATTTTTCTGTCCTAGGCCAGGAATCGAACTTGGGATCTCTCTCAGTCAGCAATCAAAATGACTACGATTTTTTTAAATAAGATAAACTTAATATTTCTTAACATTCCTGCTTCGCGGAATTTATGGTAATACGAAGTGGCGCCTATCCACTTCAACTTAAGACTCGAATTATTCGTCATCGTTAGATACAAATCTATCTATCTCGTTCTGTCGTACGTTGAGCGACACTTTCTCTTTTTAACATCCTGTCTATTTGCTTATAAATCTATGGTTTAATTGGCTTACTAATGTCATAGAAATGTTTAGACACGGCACTAATTGATAAGTTTCAAACGATGACACTTACGTGGTCAACGCACTGTGGCGCGACCATAAAACTAGCAATACTATTAAAATATACATACATATGAAGACCATTCACCGAGTACGCACAGCCAACATTTTATGGACTATAAAAAATAGGGTGGCCATCGTTACATGGCTTGAGAAGGACGGTTGAGAAATCTAACATAATAAAATACGTTTGAAAGTGAGCTTAATTTGTTATTTAGAAGCTTTTATTGAGTAGTTTCACCTGTCCCGGTGTTTGTAATCAAATCGTGCAAGCTAAATTTCACCCACTTCCCGGTGCCCGATTGAGATAAAACACACTGGTCCAGTCCTGATGACAATGCATGTTCATAATAAGCATGATGTGATATTGCTACCAGGATTGGCTCCAGACGATTGAACTCCTCAACGGTTAACAGTAGGGACTTGAAATTTTGCACTTTTCAACTTTTTAGTAATTTTTCTTAGTAACAAGTTATTAAAAATCTTAAATTTTTTTTGTATTACTTTGTGTATTTTAAGTCAATAACTAATATAGATTCGAATAGAATTAGATTATTATCTCATATTTTTATATAGCATTTTGATTGCAGTATGATGATGATTATTTCGTACGAACATAAGATGTACATGTTGTAAAATATCATTGGATGATATTGCATTACCCGCTCGATAAAATTTCAACAAAATAAAATCCATTTTTATTACTACGATTTTTATGCTGACATTTAAAAAATCAACCTTAGATACTCCTATCTCTTATCAGTGTAGTGCACGCATTTAATTTTAGCTCACATTAAAACTCATTGGCACATACACAGTTAATTCAACATCTCTATTTTCAAGTAATGGTCCATTTGTAACCGCTGAATGTGTGGACGCCCTAATAAAGAGTGTAACACATAGACCGGACGGGATGCAATCAGCATGTAAATGTAGCTCTCACTCGGCAGAGCAAACGTCGAATATTGATAGTTACATTATGTTAATGTATGAATTTAAAATGTTGCTTGCGCCGTCAACTTGCGAATCGCCGCGGTGTGCGCGCGCCTTAAGTTTTTGTTGGCCTTACTGTATTTCGTTTAGAAGTCATCCCTGTAATGAAAATAATTACGTATTCAACTTATGATTTTAATTTAAGAATTATACAGCCATGAGTTTCAAATTTGGTATAGTTAAAGTTTATTGGAGAAACAGTGCAGAAAGCTAAATTTATACTGTGCATGCTTTGACAGAAAGGTGACGTTGATATTTACTCTCACAGTGGAGACGATTTTAATGACACCTATAAAGTTGAAATCCTCCAAGTCATTTCGACTGTAGAGCGTATGAAAGAAGTGGAAATACATACGTCCATATAATAATGGCGCAGTTAGATAAAAATGCTAAATATTTTGACGAAAGTTGGCATCAAAAGTTGTCAAACAAGCATTTCTTCCAGATAACTACACGTCAAGAAGATAATCAAAAGATGGTATACGAAGAAATATAGTGAAAGGAAACGAACTACACGGCAATAAAAGAAGAAACCCATCAGTAGGTGACCACAAACGACGTGCTCATATACCGGTGCCTTTACCCTAGACCTGGTGACAACCAGTTTAACTTGAACCCTTAAATACTGTAAGTATAATGGCTCGAGGGGTCTGAAATCAATGGTTTTGCGTTAAGGATGTATCAGGAATGTCAGTTATTACTCATATTTTCTAAGGAAATGGTGAAATCATTCGGTCGTAGAATGAAGTGCGTTTAAAATGAATGTCATTTGTATATTAATATGCGAAGGGTTCAACTTTTGAAACAATTAAAAAAATATGCAAAAAACGTCTGCTCACTAAAAATCTTATTCTGATAATATTTACCTATTTTTACCTTTATCCTTTTTATATATTTACCTTCATTCTATCCGTAGCCTACAATAAATGTACAATGATTTTTACTGTACATACAATGGACTCCTATCCTTAGAGTTTTTTACTCCTCCTGTATGTATTTTAGACTTACAAGTATACCAACGGCACCGCGATTAGTTGATATAGATTCAATCGCATTTCCCTAAAATCAAGGACCAAGACAGCAACGCATCGCCGACGCGAATACACAATTACCACAACAGTGCGTGGGCATAAATGACCACTAACATCAGATGACCTTACCGTCGCAATAAAAAAGTGGGCTAACTGATTACACTTCCCCCAGACTAATAACCATTCGTTTGGTTGCGACATTTGAAGATAAACTTTACGTACACGTTGATAGTCGGTTCTTAAATTACCCTAATCTGTGAGCTGGATCAGAAGTTGATCTTTAACGAAGTGGCTAATAAAGTATGCGTGTGGGCGCAACGATACGGTGCTGTGGTCACGTGATCGTTATGCTATCCGTGGGTTACATCGATCTACATCACTGGATAGGCTTACCAGCGTTGCCAGATATATTTTGTAGCAAGTCAGGACTTTTGAACTTTTTTACCGAAAAAAGCGGGACTTTTATGACGTAAGCACACACGAAAGCACGAATGACGCAGAGAGAAGTATAAATTCAGAAGTTTTGGAAAAAATTACACCCCTCCCACCTAGTTTTCAGCATTTCGATTTTTTGGTATTCTTTTAATGATAACTAGTCCGAGATTTTTAAGTCATTTACCCTATTGTTAGGTGCTTGAATCTGGTCGTTAGGTTACGTTACAATGAAAACTGTTTTCTTAATAAAAAAAAAATAATCAAAGTGAAAAATAGTTTCAAAAAGCGGGACAAATCCTGTCCCGCGCGGGACACCTTATATTTCATTAAAAAATCGGGACGTCCCGCTTTTGGCGACTGACAACGCTGCTTACCATTATTGCCATTTATGAGGAGACCGCTTTCAACGGGCAGCAGGGGCTGGTGGCATTGACAGCTCGTTTGCTGCACTGGTAACATAAAAAAAACTGAAAATTTAATTGTCTGTATTTTTGTGTATCTGCATCTTCAAAGGAAGAAAATGAACACTTACAAGTTCATTTTGTAGAACGCTTTTTCGGAAACCCAGAAAGATGTGAATAAATTATTTTTTAATTTAAAACAATCAAGTGATGCATCTGTTTTTGCCTTTTGCCATAAAATACTCGTCCTTATCCTTCGTCAGCAAAGAGGAGCATCCTTATCATTTTTGGCTCTCAGACTAGGTCATGCAAAAAGAAGAAATTCGTAGTAGATATCAAAAAGAGAAAACCTTTGAGTAATGCACGCTCTTCACGTTGGCCAACATTGTGGAGAATGTTGTGGCGATTATTTTGGCCAAAAGTTTATGAATGCGTCCACACGTTGGCAAGTAGTTTAGTTTGATATAAAAGCTGGCAGTAGGTTTATCATTTTGAGAAAGTGAGAAAAAATATTAAGTTACACGTACCATGTAAGCCTATCCAGTTCAAGACATCAAGGTGCCTTAAACTAAGACTTGGTAGTATAGCGTATGGATGAAGCTCGCTTGTGCGTGACGGAATTTGATTTAAACATAGAGCAAGGATACAGAGGGATTCGTATCGTATTAGTACCAATTTTGTCTACTTTGAATAGACGAAAATCCTAACAAAACAAAACAGGCCACCTAATGGGTCAAAGACGACGAAAAAGAGATTCTACGTAGACGAGCAATTGTTTATGAGAATGTTTGATTATAACTTTATTCCTGTCAAGGAAAGAAACCACTTTTTTCTCAGGCGGAAATCTTCTTAAATATAAGTACCTGTTTCAGGGATATGTGGAATTTAGAACGCCCTGGATTTCCTACCTGAATAGTTTTGTTTTTAAAACAATTTTGTCAAAATAATTTATTCATATTTTATTTTTAGACTAGTTAACACTTTTACAACATGCAGTTAATCGATTCCTCCCCAGATACCGGGACAATAAAATAAACCCTCCACCTTTCACTAATTGTTAGTGGTCGTACGGTTAAATAACTGTCCATCGTGAATGACTTTTATAGACTTAAGAAAATTTAAAATGGCCGGCTATAACCCGCGGGTACATTGGTAGCAATAACAGGCAAATGCCATCTCTGCCGATGCAATCTATATTATTAAACAAAATTGGAGTGTCTGTTTGTAATATTAAAATAACAGTTATTACTGAATGCATAGGATAGGATGTAAATACGGTACATTATATCAAAATATTTTTTTTTATCATTTTTGCCCGTGTCCGTCTGTCTGTTGTTTCCATCTAATGTCTGCATCAGCTGAACCAATTTTGAGGGAACTTTCACTTTTTAATAGCTGATGTAGTAAGGAGTAAATTAGATTACTTTTTTTACTTTCGTTTTGACATAAGTTTCCCGAAGCGAAGCGAGGCCAGGCCTACTAGTGTTTAATAAAATAAAATGTAAGATAATTATGTAATTGTTTATATCACTAGCCATCGAGTCATCTATTGCTTTTTAATTTAACGACCCTGTAGTTAAGAAGTAGGTTTGTGTTATTTGGTCTATGAAAATGAGACTTCTTGTAGATTTAGGCGTTATTGCTAGAACATTCTCAGAATTAACATCGTCTGTGCTTATAGCTATGCATTTTCATACAATATACGCCCGCCAAAAGTAGTTACTTTAGTGTGCGACATTAGGTTGCGATGTCGTATCGTAGTCGTATGTGAGTAGATAACTCAGAGTTGATTAGTCTGCCCTAATGCATTCATATTTGATCACAATAGACATGTCATGACTCCCGAACTCCCTGACCCGAAAGCGCCAGTACTCCACAAATTAGAAAACGAAATAAATGATCTACTAAAGGACTTGTTTCACTGATGACTGTTAACTTTCAACGCATAGACATTACTTCATAATATAAGTCTTATTTATCTACTTTTTTTACTTAATTTTCCGGATATGAAAAATTTAAGATATTATGAAAAAAATATATATCCTTAAATCCGGTTTCAAACGCGAAAGAACTTTTCTTTCTGTAAGGAAATTGTGAAAACAGGGTCTACGGGTTCACTAAAAAAGAGTTAAAAAAATTCAGCAGTCGGTTGTTTTTTTTTTTTTATTAATTACTTGCTACGTTTTTTTTATTAATTACTTGCTCCTTTCCTATCTTGAACCATTTTAAACTAAATGATCTTGCTGCTAATCGATTTTCTCTAAATCAAAGTTTTTGTAAAAATTTGCTGTCAATCTTTTATCTTTAATGGTCATAAAATATCCTTCTAATATAGTATTATAGTATAACTCAAACCGAAATTAATGCCCTATAAGTACAACACAAGGTTTTAATTCAATTGTAGGTATTTACGTAACAGACAGAATAAAATTACATTCGTATGCATTAAAATAATTGCATGTAAATCCCTTGGCGAAGTTATTTAAAACTACATTATTGTGTCCTATTAATTAGAGGAGAAAAATTGTTTTATATTAGTTGGTTGGAAAGCTCGTAAACTATGTGATTGGAAAAGGTTAGATCAGATAAGGCTTTTTTGGTAACTAGGTTTATGAAGAATTAGGATTTAAATGTAATTAGAATAGCAAACGAGCTTGTAGTGCCATCATCCACTGCCGCCCATGGGCATTATGACAAACCTCTAGTAGGTTGCTTATTGCACGTCATCGCAACCCATAACTGTCCCACTGCTGGGCTCCTCTCACAGTGTGAGGGGTGCAGGCCATAGTCCACCACGCTAGTCAAGTCCGGATTGGCAAACTTCACTCACCTTTAAGAACGTTATGGAGAACTCTCAGGTGTGCAGGTTTCCTCACAATGTTTTCCTTCACCGTAGCAAGTGATAATTAGCATCTACGCATTTAACTTTTTAAATTAGAGGTGCGTGCCGTTGGGTTTAAACCCAGGAACTTCCGTCCGAGAGACCAACGTTCAAGCCACTAAGCTATCACTGCTTATTGCACGTATTCTAAGGAACGTAAATTACGTCTTTCTAGCAAGTACTTAGGATCTATCAGTGAAATCTAACCCGGACGTCCGGCTATGTTGAAACAATAAGGACAAAGACTATGGAACCTAAACCTGGATGATAAAACGTAATAAGGCAAAGGTGTTCAAACCCTAAGTACCTATGCTAAGTGATTACTGAGGGGCTTGGAGACACGCGAATGAGGCGAGAGTATATCGATGGGCGGAGCTTATGATTAATTAGTTTCCCTCACGCATCAGCCGCAATGTGCGGATTTTTGAGGTGTCTCACTGCACACGCTTATTAGGTTGTGCAATTATAAACCAGGTGCAATTGTGAGGTGCTTTTTATGAGGAAAAGAAAAGGGGCGTTTACTTGCGATAGGACCATGTAATATTTACAGTGGGTTTATGATACTGTTCCCGTGTAGTAGATACATAAAAATTTTATTTAAAAAAATTTAAGTTCAAAATTATTTATTTCGTCTTGGGCATTGTCAGCTTACTCGAGGAACGTCAAAACTTATTAAGTGTAAAATAAAAATAAAATAATTTACATCTTTATTAAATTTATGTTACTTAGCGTTTGATCCTGTGGTAATATCATGTGGTTCTTAATTATTTTGATAGATTATCCCGCTATCATAATTTGGATATATTAATTTCCATACTACTAGTTCAAACTAATGTCAGCGACAACAGACATATCACAAGTATCAAAGTGACCACATTTCTGCAATATTATTTCATTCCATATGACATTTAATTCCAGTAACAAATTGTCATTATACCTATTGATTGTCGTCTAATATTACGAGTTACCACAGATCAAATAATATATAGACTCATACAGTCTTCGGATGAAAAAAGCATAATCGAAAAAAACATACGTGCTCGATGATATACGTCAGATCGTCAAAAATTTAAAAAAATTACCTCACTTTTTTGTTCTGAATACTAAATCTATATTAGATTTATTATTACTTTGTTTAGAGGGCGTCTTATAGTTAAAATTTTTGTTTAACTGCCAATCGTTTTAAAAGGAGAGTTTAACTTAACTTAGAATTCTCGAAGCAAACAATAATTAACATTTACGTGTCAAATTAAAACGTCGTTGCCAAACTTATCTACACTAATCTGCGCTAAGTATATAAATCCAATCTTTTTGCGGTTTATAAACTGTCTGGCTCGATTTAACCGCAAGACATTTTAACCGTCAAGTTTATTGCTTTACTTAACTTTTGTTATCTTTACGACGTAATGAGCGGCTGGTTAACTGTTTATTAGGTTTGGTGCAACGTTTAAAATATTTCAATTCAGGTTCACTGCTTCAATTACTTTAATTTGAATTTTAAAATAAATTCCTTAATTATTTTCTTAAGTAAGAAAGATTCATGTATATTAAGCTGATTTTTGGGATACAGAAATTTAGTGTCCATTATAAATTATAGCTTTCTAGTACGACTAATATAGATCCAAATCAACTATAGGGGCTGTGTAGGGCCTTCCGTTCGGTTTTCCCTGGATTTGTCTTACTTTTTGGAGAGTCCATGGAGTATCCCGGAGAGGTTTATATAAAGCACCCGAAGAAAACCCGGACATGTTCTACGTCCTGGGGAAGCTGGTAAAAAAAGAATGACCTGCGAAAAGAAACGTTATTGTATAAATAAATAAACGCTAAACGCTAAACACTCATACCTCCGCAGTAGGATTCCCTGTGTCGCGAAATTTTTATCCAAGGACGGCAATTTAGGTGACAGCCCTAGTTACAAGTGTACTACGGAACCGAAATAAAAAATGTTCAATTCTTTAAAAGGTTCAGTACTTGCATTTAGTAATGGAGGATCAGGCTATACTTGTTACTGGGAAGTACTCGTAAAATTGCAGTAGTTTTTGTCAACTCCAGCATGGTTATTGGAATTTCATAATGCAGTTACTGGCTAATTAGTTACAATTCTACAAATTCTAATAAAAACGGCAAAAAGTATAGCGATCGCTTCTTGTAAGTTTTTTCGAGGAATTGCGTTTTCTCGAGAATTAGGCCCCTGTCATACTGTGCGTTCTGTAGCGTCTAAGGCCCGAAATACACATTGCTTATTTCTAGTATAGTAGGTACTCGGTAAATTTACAGATGCTATAGAAAATTTAAGTTTGCATTGCAATATAAAATGTAAGTAGATGTTTTCAAGTAAAAAGTGTTTTAAGGTGTTATTGCTATTTTTAGTACCTACTTAAACATATTTATAGATATCAGATATTAATGCAGACTACTTCAAGCTGCTTGCAACGTACTTTTAAGAAGAAAATAAAACATTAATTAACATTCTAAGTAGGTACACATAAGAAGTGAGCACTCAACAAGTAAATTGAATTAATTACTTAATTAATTAAGTGTCATGGAATAACGAAGGATCTTGATTACTGATTTTTAGTGTTACTCCTAAATAAAAAAAAACAGTAATCCCCCCCATCCTCCTCTAAAATCGAACGTAAAACATAATAGCCCCACACACTTGTACTGGCGGCAAAAGAAGCCAGCTGTCAATCAATCTATACTTAGCAAAATCCCAGTAACTGGCAACAAAAACTGGATAATTCACGTAATAGCTCTTCTCTCATACAATAGACGAGCGGACTCACTCGCCGATACATCACATAACTTTGACAGATAAATTACTGCGAGTACGGTCAGCAAAAAAAATTGGTTTTAAAAGGAAGTTAGTAGAAGGAAAGTCGAAACTTTGGGTGCAGTCAGAAAGGATATGGTTGACTGTTAGTGCTAGACATGAAAAAGAAACCTCTTTTTCACTTAGTAAGCACTAGGTAGGTAGATATATTTATAAAATTAGAGTTATTGATAAAAAAAATTGTATTGTTGACGCGGGAGAAAGGTTAAAAATTAATAAAATACTGATTACGTTTTACCTAACTGGCCCCAAATCACAAATCTAAAAACAGTTTTATTAAGACTGAAATATGCTGACCGTGATAAAAATAAAAAGATTTACGTCAAGCTTTATAAGGAATAACACGTCAGTAATCTTTATAAACAAATTCTTAAAGTTGAAAATTGACTCAATACAGCCCCGTCGTGAGATCTAGTCACTTCAACGAATGCCTTATTCCATTTAATGATCCTTAACACAAAGGTATTAAAGTTCAATTCGCGTTACTTATTTATGCTAGAAAAGTAGCTTAACCAAGTTATGATTATCTATCCGCTTAAATAGCACTAAAGAGTGCAAAAAATTGCGTAATCCAGCATAAATATTTATGGTCACCACCCATTTAATGTTCCACATCATCTGCTATCTATCACTAAGGGTCCGTTCAGACAGACCGGCTCGGAGAACTGACAACCGCGTAGCCTAGTTTTTAGTCACCCTGCTTGCGAAGCGGGGGGTCCCGGATTTGATTCCCGGCCGGGGCAGATATTTATGTGACGATAACTTACTAAAGCTACAAACCATTTCACTTCTTTTGATCTGAATGTCTTTTACATTCGTTTTCTCTAAATGTCATATAATTACGAGTATATCAAATTCATCAAATTCTAATGTTAATTAAATTAAATACAGCTAATGCCGGGTTGCACATTAATTATTTAATTAAGGTTCAGCTAACGAATGTATTTAATTAAGCAAATGCTGTCATTGCAAGTCGCTTGCGAATTCAAGAAAAAAATTAGCAGCTGGCACATTAAAACTACAGGTGCACAGTAATACATTTTCGGTTTAAGGTTTGAAATTTTGAATGATTAGGCATTAAAGATATTTTAACGAGGTTATGTACTTAACCAGGCCTCTACTACAACTTTGCAACTATCCGTCTTTTCATATGACGCTTCTTTTTTGTTGGTCTGTTTGTCCATTTTTTTATTGGTCCGTCCGTTCGTCCAATGGTCCATCCATCCTTCTGTCCGTCAGCTACGGACTTATTTTTATTTATTTACTATTGGACCCGCCCTCGCTTCGCTTCAGTAGACCTATGCCGAAACGAAGGTAAAAAAGTAACTTTACTATATCACGGACAGTCAGACAAAAATTAAAAAAATATTGTTTTGGTACGTGTTCCGTATATACACTGTATGTATTTAGTAAAAAACTGCTATTTTAATATTACAAACAGACACTTATTTAGTTGTATAGATTTATTACCACTTAATTATATTATCTACTAATTTTAATGTAGTACTAAAGGCGGATTGAATGCAGAAGCAATAGACATACAGACTCGTTGGTCAAATACGAATAGGAGGGATTAGTGGCCACACCAGGTGTCCTAAGTTTATAATGCTATCGAAAGGCGCATAACATGGCATAACGACTATCAGCTTACTATAACATCCGAGACTGATGGGTTGACGTGTCCTAAGAAGCACGAAACCAGTCAAAACATTTTTCACTAACGGTCACCCATCCGCTTTCTGACCGCGTCCGCATTTGCTTAATTTCATCTTTTACTTAGGATTAACGTAAGCTGTCGGGCTATGAGTAATAGGCATTTTATCTGCGTTTAGCTTTGCAATATCGTATCTATTCATTAAATAGCCTATGAGTAAGCAATCATCCATTCCATGGAACATTAGTCTATGTCTATGCCATCATGGATGCCAAATAGCTAACCATTACCAACATTGCCACCGGGTTGGCTAATAACAGCTTAACCTTACAAATAGACAAACAGATTCATAGTGACCATAGATAATACACGATTGCTAAGCGAAGATAGGTTGAATTTCTGAATAGTACAGATATTTACTTTTGTAATCGCAGTCGCTGCGCTTCGGTAAACGTATGTCCTCACTGGATAGGTACACGTTATTTTTAAGGTTTAGTGGAAAAATGTTATTCTATCAATTTGACCATTTACGTTCGTTTGTCTGTCAGTTCGTCTGTCTATGTTTTAGACCAACATAGGTTAAAAATTTAACTTAGCATATTATTATTATATTATATACTAGACGGTACCCGCGGCTCCGCCCGCGGAAAAGTCGATAAACAAAACATTGATTCTATCCCAAGGGAACCTATAATCGGGATAAAATGTATCCTATGTCCTATTCCTGGATGCAACCTATCTGTGTACCAAGTTTCAGCTTAATCCGTTCAACTGTTAGACCGTGAAGAAGGGACAAACATCCAAACGTCCAAACATCCAAACATCTTTACAAACTTTCACATTTATAATATTAGTAGATTTATTATTTTGATGATTTAAGTATATTTGTAGGCCTTGGTCAAGAATACTTTT
>LGAG01000519.1:42908-67186 GCA_001278395.1 Lerema accius
AAGCACGCGAAATATTTCGCGAAGCCCTCCTAAACATAACCTACCCACTACTATTTTCCTACAATTGTCATTAAGTCGTAATTTTTAAAAATCAAATAAAGCCTACATCACTCACTGACCATTCATTGAAAATGTTTTAAAGGTAAAAGTAATTTTTCTAAAAAAAATTTTTCAGGTCTAACTCTAAATCATAATTATAACCGATGGTTCAGGTTAAGACATAAGTCAAATGCTTTCATTCCTGAAAGTTTAAGAACCACTAGCCTAAGATTATGGTCAAATTTCGCCCACAGAACCTATAGGTCTTCTACTTCATTTAAATTCACTGAAGCCTGCAAATTAGTTCCTTTTACAAATAGGACATCGACGCACTACCACACAAACGCATTTTCTCCGCCATTAGTACCCTTGTTAGATTCAAAATGCAAACGCCAGAACAATTTGTTTGTGTGACATGATAAATGTGGACACACCTTTACTACAGATAATTTAATCTCTATACTAACTTTACCATTTTCCTGATTCGGATCTGCCATGCTAAAATAACCTTTATCATGATCTCAATAAGAGCTTAAGTTACTTTTAGTAGCCGCAAATGAATGTGAAAAGCGTATACATTCCTTTAGAAAATTTTGTGAAGTTAACTTTCAATAGGAGAGCGCATTGTCCGAAATAATTCGAGTTGATTATGCGGTGTGAGAACTACTGTTTTAACATGGTTTTGGAGAATGCAATTGTTTTAATACAATTAGGAACTAAATATAATTATAATTATGTTGTATGTTTGTGCACAAACAGAACCAAGCGTAGCGATTACTTATAAAGGGTTTGAAATTGATGTTATCAAAGTTATTCATGGTTACCACGCGTATTAATGCGTAGGTATATTGTTTTAAAATAACTAATTTTTATTAGACGTCTTTTTCGGTAGCCGCGAATTACAGATTAGTTTGAGATTCGGTATTAGAAATATAAACACGTTTTTTTTAATAAAACAAAACCCACACTACCACAACAAGTTACATACACAGCTACGTAATACACTTGCCACATGCAAGGCTCCAATGACGTTGATATTGACAACTTCTATCTTTTCCTCAATTTCTTTCGAACATGTTTCATTAATTTTGCATAGACACTGATATAATACCACACTCAATCCATCAAATAACACAGTCAAGCGACTGCGAATAAAACACGACAATCGCAAATCGCGCAAGCCACTATTTACCAGTAAATCAACGTAATAACACACCTAATAACCATCCGTGACATGTGCTTTTCATCTTCCAAGCGTCCTGATAACCCTCTCGTTTAATCTGCAACTTTGTTGCAATGTTTAATAATAGCGTGAAACGGAGCGTAGATAGACAAGGGTTAGCTCTCGGTTACTGACATAGCTAGAATTAACTGGTTGGCTATTGCAGTACTGTCTTCGAAATTAACTGCATGAAAGACATTGCTAGCTGACTTGGTAACGGGATCCTTATTAAGAAAGAGTTTCTATTTCGATGATATTAGAAAAAAGGTTTCTGACAGAGACATTCGATATCGTTTATTAGAATGTGTGCTGTGTCTATTAATAAAATGTGATATGATGAGGTTTGCCAAAAATTTTAAAGTAAACGTATCATCACCAAAAAACATCTCAAATTTTAAACATGTACGTACTTGCCATAATTAAAAATGTACACAAAATATCCAACTAACATGAATATTATTTGATGTCGTTCTCATTTAAACAGATAATAAAATACGCAACGACACGAATTGCAGCTCAAAACTAGTGTGGCAATTGTTCTTCATTCCGAAAATAGAGTGATTAATTTGCTCGTATTAAAAATAGCGTTTTTAATCAATCTCAATTGAGCTTAATGGTAAGTGCAACCGCACATTGTCGCCTCTATCTGACCATTTAACTTTCTGTCATGTTATGCATTAACTAGCTACCAACTATTCTATCTATTCTATTCTATCGCCTCTAAAATTACGATACCATACCCTAATCCGATGGTCTCCCAATCCAAGGTAATTTTGCGACAAACAAAAACGTCTAAAGCGTCCTACGGGAATGTACAAAAGTACAATGTAATTTCGGTCTGTGTTTTGTGGATTCTTAATGCTTGATTGCCAGCAGTGTATCATGTACAATATGATTATAACAACCTCGATAAAATTTACACATTTTTAGGACGCGGTCACTATGTTTTTCATAACAAAACGAGAACTATGTACACTTCAAACAAAGATATTTTTGACTGGCAAACAGAATATAAGTTGAACATGTACTACGCTCCTTATTAACACCCGTGCACTTCCTGTAATTGTAGTAATCTACGAATCAACGGCCCTTGTAATAAACACTGCAACAATTTGAACTCTATGCTATAAGGAATAGATACGACAATTAATCGGTGTTGAACTTTTGAAACAATGCTGTTCTTATTTTGACTACAAAACGAGAGTCACGCGATATGATGAATTTTAGTCCGTAGTTAAGTCTCGGACTAACAATGCTAGTGTTCTAATACACTATTACTTAAAGAAGCCTTAAGTAATTTATGCCGCTCTGAAGTTTAGGTCCCAATACTGAACTAAAACTTGAGGGGGTAATTTAAAATATTTTTTCGTCACGAACCAAAAAATTATAATATAGACGCAGTCTTCGGAACAAAGAAGCGTGGTAGGGAAGAAAATAACGTTATTAACAAATGGTAACGTTTCCCGGTACATTTTCCGGCAGATCGTGCGCGGTGACATACTTATGTCAGATCGTAAAAAAAAATTACCTCACTTTTTTGTTCTGAACACTGAGTCTATTATATTTTTTGGTCTGAATTTTTAGCCTATGTCAGCTCACAAGGTTACTGTTGAAATACAAACCTTTTAAGTTTTAGTGCGTTCCAAGCAAATGGACATACATAATTACATACATACGCTCGCAAAACATTACCCTTCTTCTAGTGCAGTCGGGTAAAAAGTACCTATAATTTTTTTAATAAAACACGACTATTTCACCATTTATCTCAAGCTTAATTGAAGACTGCGCGAAGACAGTTTATTCTTAAAAGTTTAATAATACGGGCCCTTAGGGTCAATTCGGCCCGTATAATAAAAGCTGACCCTGTAGCCTGTCGACCAATCAGCGTAATGGCGATGGTCACTTGACCCCGGCCAATCAAGTTTGTTTGATAAGTGGACTAGTTCGAAACTTGAGAAGACCCATGATAATCCGAAAGACTCTTATTGGTCGGTTTGACGCAAGAAACGCTTGGGTGATTCAAGTGGTAATTTTGAAGTGAATACGTCTTTTTTGCGACCATACAGGAAACCTAATGATAACAAAATCGGGGGAAACAGTTTGGCGTTGTAGTTTCGGATCTATAGTCTACATCCAAAATTAAATTATACCAATGAATAGCTAAAGGATCAAAGAATTTATTATAATAAGCGAGGATAGTGAAATATCGCGTGCGGTAGAGGAGAAAGCGCCGCCATTTTGAGGTTATTTTACAGCGTAAAAATACATAAATAAAAATATTTTATTAAAAAAAAAGTAACTTGAACGTATTCACGTACATCACACAGCCGTGTCCCGTGTAATACCCATTTTTTAACGCTGTAAGCACTGTTTTGTAATGTTCAAAGGGTCTTAGGTTCGATTCTCGGTGAGATTTCTCAAGATTGAATGATGAATAGTAATTCTAATTAAGATCCGTTTTGTCCTCATTATGTCAAACTACAGACTCTTTCGACATCCCAGTCTGAAAGATGTAAATGACGTTGACCAATTTAATATGTAAACATACTGTCAACAGGTTATTTAACTAATCTTCCAGCTAGTTAAGTAGACCGAATGGGTCTATCTCTATTGTATAGGGTATTGTTTGACGTATGAATTATCATAAATTTCGACCACAGAGCGGGTTTATCCTTAAATGTGTTACTGTAAGTCAAAGTTGTGTTTCAATATAGTTCTTTCCAATTAATATTATGACTCACGTCTTGAAACAAAGAACCGTGTCATAAACAAAGCATCATTAAATAAAACTTCAAACACTTTAACAGCTCATTTTATTCAACAAATTAAATTAAATTCGTCATTCGCTATCAAAAAAACATTGTTGGTAACACGTTGCCTTGTTCTGTACCTGCAACCAAAAAGCACAGTTGTTAAAATTACCCAGTTCCTTATTTCATTGTAATAGGGACCATTATTGGCTGTTTTAAATTTTGTGACGGTAAACGTTAGTTTGGTGTGAGTAACTACACTCATTTGGTACGATGCAATTTATACGGGGTCGTCAACATTGTAATGGATTAGTTCAATTCTCTTCAAAGAATCCCCGGATTGACGTACAGTTGCTGTGAAAACGTTGATTGCTATCTTAAGTCATGCAACACTATTTACCATTAATTCAAATACTTAACTGATTTCTGTTATGAAGATTTTGAAATGAAATACTACATCTTAGTATACAAAATAATAGAATACGCGTTCGTCATTGAACTCCTCCTATTGTAATAAATTTTGTAGTGTATTTAGAAGGTACCGAATAATATGTTTAAGGGAGTAATTAAAGTGGTCAGTAACTTAAAAATCCCAGCAGTTGCATTGAGCAGTGGAAATATTTAGTTGGGCAGTAGAATATTTTTTGGGCAGTAAAATAAAAAGTGTGGCAGTAAAACATGAGCAGTACTAAAAATACAAAGTGCCGGTAATTTTATCATAAAAGGAGCAGATCCATAAATAACTGGGCAGTAATACATGAGCAGTAATTTAAAACAAATTGGCCAGTTATATTGGGCAGTTATTATAAGCAGTTAATGTGGGCAGTTAAATTAATAATTTTAAATAATGATAAGAATTTGACAAAAATCTCATTGTTAATTGGTCTTTGGTTGGGTTAGGTTAGGTTGGTATGATTTTATTCGTTCGGAAGGAGGAAACCCGCGTCACCGGGTTTCCGACGACATCTGTGACATAATCCAATTATACAATAATGATAATCGTGTAGACTTCAATTAAGTGGGCAGTAAAACTTATAAAATGGCATACCAAAAAGTTAAGAAAAAAACGCGTTATTTGACGACGAACACTAAAATGTTAAGGTGTGTTTAAGAAGGTAAGGTAAGGGTTAGGTTTAAATTTCGTTTGTCCTATTAAATCTTTATTTTAACCCTACGAGTTACTGCCCTCAAGTTGCTGCTCACAAGTTACCGACCAATTGAAACTTTTTAACTGCCCACTATTAACTGCCCATTTAATTATTTTACTGCCGAAAAATATATTTATTACTGATCGTTTTCATTTATTTTACTGCCCAAACTTTACTGCCAATGTCATCAATTTTACTGACCAAAATCGAAATATATTACCGCCGCGTTAAACTAGTGCCTATGTTTAAGACCACACTTGGACCCGGTAGGTGAGGTTGATCTCGAAATAGGAACAAAAAAGGGACCAGCAAAGCTATTACAAATTGTGAAACTCCATACGCTTTAAATTTAAAGTCAGGAGTACCTACCTAATGTGGAGAACTAAGGAATCAACCTAACTATGGACTTAAATATAATTCATTTATTAACAAGTAAGTAAGTAAGTAAATAAACAACTCGATTTCATAAAAATTGCGACTGGTATTTCTTGTTAGTGTTCGTTCTTATTCTTCGTAGTTTCGTGTATCGCCCACGCATAACCTTCCAAATTCCTGTATTTTGTAACTATTTTCGAGCCAGCGTTTTTTCAGCCAATACGCGTTGTTCCTAACAATTAATCCGAGCGGCCGGTGGCATAATTACCGCGCAGTGACATCAACTGAGCGGCGCCGGCGCAATTGCTGTCCTACTCATCCCTCTCGTGTTGTTTTAATTATAATTACATTCAGATTTACTGCCCTTTGTTTACTAGGCCCTTTGGAGTCTAGACTAGACCATAGGTTTTAAAAGTACTTGTTCATCATCATCGCAACCCATAACTGTCCCACTGCTGGGCTCGGGTTTCCTCTCACAGTGTGACGGGTACAGGCCATAGTCCACCACGCTGGCCTAGTGCGGATTGGCAGACTTCACACTTTATGGAGAACTCTCAGGTGTCCAGGTTTCCTCACGATATTTTCCTTCACCGTAGAAAGTGATAATTAGTATCTAAAACGCACATCTTTTTTAAATTAGAAATGCATGCCGTGGGGTTTGAACCAGGTAGTCCCGTTCGAGAGACCAAGTTCAAACCCCTAGGCTACCACTGCTTACACAAGACTACTGGTTATCAGACTGGAATAGGATGCGAGATTGAACTTAGCGTTATCAACATTTACAACCTCGTACCAGTTTTAGATTTGACACGAATTTAGATTGCATAGCGAAATGGTACATGCTAAATTGATGACTCTGATACCTTTTTATGGGTCTGTGGTGACAAATAATGTAATTTTAATTTAGAAAACTAAAATAAAAACTGGTTTATACATAGATATAGGAAGATTGTATAGCACAATTCCAACAGTGCTCTATTTGATGACACAATCGTCAAACGGAATGTTACCTTGATAGTCGTAGCCAGTTGACGTTGTCATCTTCCAGCCAGGTCTTCCAGTCTATAATCTATTGTTTTTCTTAACTAATGGTCGAATTTCCACCACAGAGGGTGTTCTAATATAGAAGGTTAGTACATAGGTACAACACTAGTACTCATACTGATGTTGGATTGATGCCAAGAATTAGAATTCAAATAGACTCTCGATTTATTACCGATTTATACATTATGCCAGTTAGTTGTCATACTCCTTTAGACTGATATCAACATCTATTATGACAGGACTTGTCACACTGTAAACTACGAACGATTAAGCTAAGGTCAACGGTACAAAGACTGTCAGGACAGTTAAGTCCGTCAAAAAGAAAATTCAAACAATTCTGCAGCTGCAAAGATGACAGCAATTTATCTTAAAGCAACGATTTTGTATAACAGATTTGTGATTTGTTTCATTATTAACAACAATCGATTTGCATTTGAAACTGAAACATAACATAACATAATATGGAAAACAAACACAAACACACACACTAAAATATGTACCTATATCACATACACTCACAACTTGAGAACAAATATTTTTTCTGTTACAAACATGATTGAAGGAAGAAAACATACCTTTTCATTTTAGGTTCCAAAGCTGACTACATACATCCGGAATTTGCATCAGGTATCCTGATCCAGACAATTGGGGAGAGCGGAGGTTGAAAGAGGAAGGGAGAGAGATGAAAAAGGGGGTAAGTCTCTTTCTATTATCGAACTGTTCGCGTTAGCACAACTTATCCCTGGTTCTTTTAATAAGCTGTCGCTATTGCCAGTTATGAACCAAAATTTCTGATACGAATTCTGCAAGTTTACGACCAGCTTTAATAGGAAATCGTACCTCTCACTCTAAACCTCGCTTGGCATGCTAGGATACGCTATGATCAGCATAGCTTGTACAGTCAAACCAGGGCTTTATGCCAAGTAGTTCTTGTCATACTGTTTTAGATTTGAATTAAGGTCTGCTATGCGTGTACCCTTCAGATTGACGTATATGGCCATAGGCGAACAGGAGGCTGTGTGGTCGACATTTTCTCGCGTTATTTATATCTTAATGTAGCTCGAGATATAATTAACTGCGCTAGTTAGCATTCTTAGAGAATAATAAGTTTAAATTTTTTATAGTAGTTAAGTTTTGTAGCTTTGTTTTTAGATGTTGAGTATAGGTCTATAGGATCCGTTCTGTGCTCAAAATTGGACCGCAATCATTGCGTCATAAAATATATATTTGTTTGAAATTACGACGATTGTCTTATAAAACAATGTACCTACAATAACGTGTACCCCCAATCCCCTAAAAAAAATTTTAAGTCGGGATTTTTTTTGTCTCTCTCCTCATAACTTAAAGATTTTAATAAACGGTGTCCTCAATACTATAGTTTATTCGCAAAACAGAAATTAACGAATAATTGGTATGAACGTTAAAAATATGAATATGAATATTCGTTAAGAAAATAATGAATCCTTTTAACGAAGCGGACGGTTAATTATCGCGATAATCGACTTCATTACCAGTGGTTGATACTCGCTGGCCTGTGGGGTGACCGCATGATAGGATGTCATAGGATATTAAATGGCTAAAACAATTTTAGTAAATAGTGTTTAGTTTATGTGGAACCGTTTGAATTTCGAACTGTAGGATGCCTTCTAAATAATAGAATTATGTATTTACTAGCAAAGGTATGCCAAACCAAAACCACTTATCATATTAAAAAGAAAGCAAGATAGACATTATTCATCAAGCTTTCAAACACAAGCATTCAAATAAATAATTGACAATGAAATTATGTTTCACGTATGTCTGTCCATGGCATCGGGTTATTCTCAGAGCACCCCGTTCTTTTGTTCTGAAAAGATAAGAATCTCTAACATTGATTCTCAAACTACTCCGCAAAAATTTTCTTTAGTTTTAACATACTTTTTTTCTGTACAGAATACTACAGTGGACGTCATTAAACTTTTAAAATGAAGAGTTACTTTAGTCACCTGTGATTTATCTATATAATTTTAGGAAGTTTTAAACGTCTAATTTAATGTATTAATATCCCGAAAACGCATGGTCACCCTTTTATCATGCGCGAAGCGTACAGGTGACATTTCGATTAAGTGAAACCGATAGCATTAATTATGAATCGATTAATTGGTACACATTGTTGGGTAGTTCGCGGTATCTTGCGAATAATTTATAATATGTCGTTAATTATTTTGTCCCGTTCGCTGCAAATAATTGCAAAGAATAAACTGCAGTATTCGTGCTTCAGTGATACTTAGTACTGTTCGTTAATTGATTGGTTTGAATAGATTCATTTACATACAACTAAAAAGACAATTTCCTGCCCTTGTCAAAAATAATTAATAGTACAGGTGCCAATTTGTTTTCAGCTGTTATATTTAATTGTTTTAGTTTTAATTACTTAACTGATTATAACTAACTATCAACCTTTCTTATTCGGTTTACAAATACGAGTATTTTGTATTACATATTATTATTATCTGTTTTGTTTGTTAAGCGATCAACATAAAACAATTAAAGGTTTCTGTAAGCTTACTTTAATATTACAATACAAATTATTTTATGGAAATATAATGTATTTCTTATTATATTTTTAATTAGGTATGTTAAAATTTTGGCTTCCGTTAATTAAACAAGTTCCTAAAACAAAATAATTTAATTTTAAACGAGTTTTTTAACCTTATCCAAATGTACCTACCCGTAACTAAAAGAGCGATTAAATCTGAATCACGACACTTAGTAATTTTTTAAAATTAAAAAAAAATCCGAATCCCCTGCAATTGTTATCAAATAAAAAACGTTATAGCGAGAACGTTGATATTATAATAAGGTGGTGTCCGAAGAACTGATGTGGTCGGTTGTTAAACTGCAATTTGTTGTAAGTAATCGATTTTTGATGAATCCCCAGTCTCGAGCTTGCGCTGAACTTATTGTCACACTAGCGCTTAAAAAACGCAGTTGATTTGCTGACGTTTGCTTTCGTTTGCTACACATTTTCATAAAATACCTAAAACTACTACTATACTTAAATTATATTTGTATACTAAAACTACAAAAGCCAATGTATCATTGTCATTAACTATTAGTTAATTTAACTTTTCAGAACTATTATTCTTTATTTCTTTTACTGCATTCCATGTTCACAATAGGTCTTACATTCAAGTTAGTGTCGTAGTGCAAGGGCCCTAGTGGGCATAGTAAAGTTAGAAGAGAGGATATTATAAATATATCCCCTATGGAAAAATGTTACTCGTAGTAAATCGATGTAATATTTAATTTTGTAGACTTACGTAATCTAATGAGGGAAAACTGCATAATAGTACTTACTCAAGTGTTAATCACACAAATTTCCAAGTCCGCACATGTATACCTACCATTTTTCTTTAATAAATAGGCAATCCTATCTATAATTTTCATTTCCTATTATCCTACCTCATCCCTTTAGGTATTAACTACCAACCCCCCCCCCAAGATAATCGGCTCGCGACGTCCATATACAAAACAAAGTCCTACAGTACAAAAACGCCAGTACGAAAGTCTTCTAGGCTTTGTTGAGCCATCTTTTTCTTAGAGTTAATATTGATTGTTTCTCAGTAATGATTTAGCTGTTAATCTGCTATCATTGCAGGAACTATTTTTAGTCTGTGGCGGTGTTGTTTGTGCTCTGCCATTATCTATGTTGGTTTTTGTTGATCTGTGGCACATACGCTCGGTCGGTGTTCTCTTGAAATTGAGAATTACTAATAACTTTTCGAAATGGTTGCACATTAATCGTTAATGATAGCTTATGGTTGATAATTTCATTGTGTCTTATAAGAATTTAAAATGTCTTTTTAGTTGCCATTTTATTTATTTCATATAATTGTTTAGTATTTCCCCGTAAAGTCCCACTACTGCAAGCTCTTTTTACTATTCTCATACCATAAAAAAATGTTCACATTATGAACTATAACCGAGTATCAGGAACTATAACTGGGACACCAACCAACCAGGAAATAATAACCATAACCTAATTATACTTATTTCAATACTCTATACTGGTAATATAAAGCTGAAGAGTTTGTTTGAACGCGCTAATCTCAGGTACTACTGGACCAATTTGAAAAATTCTTTTAGCGTAAGATAGTCCATTTATCGAGGAAGGTTATAAGCTATATAAGGTCACGTTAAGATGAATAGGAGAGGAGCAGCAATAAAAAATATTGCGAAAACGGCAAAACTACGCGGACAGAGCCTTGGGCGATTGCTAGTTGTAATATAAAAACAACATACTTGTTACACAGTAACCTGGCAAAATAATCCACCTTTACGACCTCGTACTGGTAATATTGCGATGTTCAGATCATCCAATTTGAAGCAATCATGACACATTAACCCCATACTGCTACAAAAAGATGCGCGGAACTGGTCACCCTTCACGGAATTACATTCATCGGAAGCGATCAATCTCCTTCATTTTAAATTCGGGGCCGGTTAAACGTATTTACCACACTACGTGACAGCGGTTCTCAAACTTTAAAAATAATGTAAATGTATGATGTTGTTATGATGTGTAGGTATCACGGTATCCAACTCTCAGCCATGTTTTGAGTTGTGTACAAATATTATTTTTTTGCCTTAGACAGGTATCTAATAGAGCAAATAGGTAATCTGATGGTAAATGATCATCGCCGCAAGACGACGTCCAAGAACACGAGAAGCGTCACCAACACGTTGCAATTATGATTTAATGAATTTCTTTTTTGTAACAAAATGCAACCAATACGGAATAGAAATTCACTGCGATAATTAACTAATACCAGTGGTATTAGATTTTTTTATTAAAACGGAATAGGTCAATCAAACACGCTTCTGACATTGAGCTACATTACTGTCAAGTTGAGGACCACTGATCAACATTATGCCCTCAATAAAGAGTCGGAGTGGAGTATAAACTGCGCATTTCGGTTATGATCACAACTGGTTATGTAATTAAGGACAAACTAACTGTGATCCTGTTACCATGACGACCTATTTATTTTCTGCGAAAGAGTTGACTATGAGATTGAGTCATCAATAGTATCGTCAACCAAAACAGTATCATTATAAAATTCCATAACACCTACTGATGAAAAAATGGAAAAATTGTCATTTTAGTTACAATCTTTACTATGATATAGTAACAAAGTAATTGACTAATGAACCTTAGATTGTTTTCCTTTAATTTTTTTAGAGTTGAGAGTGGAGAGAGGGGATTTAAACTCCCAAATCCCCAAGTTACATTCCCCTAAAAACATAGCGTGTCAGCACAGCAAATTGCTCAGTGCGAATCTGATGGCATGCGGTTGTTAATTAAATTATCGTGACAAAAGACGAAACGCGAGAAGAGTCGCGTGCGAAAATAACACCTCGCCTTTTATGGAGGTGTTTTTGGCGCTTTATAATTACGAGGTCTCCGGTCATCTTGCTTGATACCTTACAATGTTGCTGATGTAAGACCGCCGAGGAGTAAGAAAGGGTTTTTATACTTTAAACCTGTGGTTCTTAACCATTTAGGGATGACAATTGGATAAAAATTGTCGCTTGTCATCGTTTACCATTTTTGATTAGCATTACTTTTTTTATTTTTTCGGCCTAAGAATTAGCAGCATACTTGACGTTAAAAAATGTAACAGTTCAGTATGAATAACCTAATAAAAACAAAGAAACAGAAAAATACATTAACCTACAATATCTTAACAAAATTAGTTATTTGATATTTTATTTTCTGAAATATTTTTTTTCCCCTGAGTGACATAATATGTTTGATTGTTTTTAATACGCAATATGTTATTGACAACAAAACATCGTTCTTTGAAGTTATATAACAGTATCTCTAACACTGCCTAAAGAATAGGTAATTCTCGTAAACATAAGCTATCTTATAGAGCTCCATAATCAAGAAAATAACATAGTATTATTTAGTAAGCTTTCTCCAATAAAATTGTTTTACACATGCAAAGACATATTCTTAAATAACATACGGTAAGAGTTCAATACAATGGACATTGTATGAGGTTATGAAAATCAGTTTATATGTTACGATTTTCTTAATTTTTGGTTTGAAATACCTTAACGCGACTTTTGGCGATCGTGTTCTGTTACGGCGAAAAATATGGAGTAAGAAATGTCTGGAAACATTGATTTTTGAGTAAGTTCAAATATAAGTGGTTCAAAAAAAAGCGGTTTACGTTTTTTAACGCGTACAGAATTTTTTTTTGGCTATCACGTGCCAGTTTTAAAATTTAATTATAGCCTTCGATCATTTGTTTTTTATTTAGCTAAGAACTTTAGACAGCATATTTTTTTCTTTAGAGGTTCTTTTTACATCGTATAAGTATATTTATATGTTGCTGTCGTTTTCGTCGAAAGTTCAATTCGGTATGTTTAACAATAAATCTATAACTATTAAATTGATCTATTGATCTTATCGTATCTTTTTAATTATAACCTGAGTTGAAACGGATTATGTCGTCAGGTGGTCACATCGCGGCATCGTCACGTTACCCAATCGTGTCGTGAGTTATAAACGAAATAAAATCTATAAGGCATTCCCATATAATTTCAAGCATGGTCGGTTGACACTTTACCTATTGTAAGCTTTAGTAGTTGATGTTTATGAAATGAAATTGAATGGAATAGTAAGTGTCAGGGCAGAAGTTGTGACGGCCGGGAAATAACCGTGAGGAAATCGGTGTTATTGTCAAAAGGGCGATTGTAGGAGAGTCATGAATATAGTCGGCATTTAGAAATAAGAGATTTAGATAAAAAGAGGAGTTTTATGATTATTTCTATGCGAATTCTGTTTTACGATAGTTGTTTTACTTTACCATTCATGGCATTGTTTGTGATGTAATTTCCTTTCACGATAGCCCCGACTAATGCTAGTATCGTAGTTGTGCTTTGAATTGTGAAGTATTGTTTGAAAGTACTCAGAAAATCTGATTAAACCCTTACTGGATTTTTAGGTAGAGCTCCGTGTAGACTGATGCATTGTTGCTGCTATTATTATTGATTTCAATGTCATTCGTTCATTTGGTATTATTGGCATATTTACCTATGCACCTTTTTTAAGTACGGATTTTTTAAGTATTTACGGAGGAGTAAATAATAATGGTAGTGTGGGTTTTTTTATTTCTAAAATTAAATTCTTTATAATTATCATACACATTACTCTAGGCATTAAGCCCGCCTTTTGTATATACTTAATTTTAAGGTTTATACAATAAAGTTTTTTAAATAAATAAATAAATGTATTATACATAAAAAAAATACATTTTTGCACTTCGCCATGTAAACTTTAAGGGTTACGTATCTTAAATTCATATATGTCTGCAGTATTCTTAAAAGCTTTAACCCTTTACTTATTAACATATAGATTTAGTATAAAAGGCATAAATTACAAAGATTACCTGCGTAAACCGCTATCATACAAACTTTAATTAAATTAACGACGTATTCTTTACATCGGAACGGTTCTTCAATTAACCCCAATTAATCTCTGGTGCGATAATTTTTAACCGCAATCTCCGAGGTCAGCTACAATGAACGAAAAATGGACGTAAAATCGATTAAGTCGTGCATTAACCTTTATATTCGATGCATATTATCGAGTTCTCATTTTAAAACATTTTTAATACTCTTATTGTAGTACTCGTACCGGCTGGATCGATTAATGTGAATGTTTGTGTGGCTGTTTGGTTGTTTGTACGTCCTTCACGCTCTAACCACTGAACGGATTATGCTGAAACTTGGCACACAGATAGTTTGCATCCAGGAATAGGACAAAGTATAGGTTGTGTCCCGATTATAGGTTGCCTTGGGATAAATTCAATATTTTGGTTAACGACTTTTTCGCGGGCGTAGTCGCGGGTATCGTCTAGTGAGAGAGATAAATGTGTTACAGAACAACGTCTGCTCAATATTCTAGTTATTATGTAAAATAACTGTTCTCACATTTTCTACTTACTTTATCAATTTTTACCAGTATCCCGCCCTAGCTTCGCTTCGAAAAATCTGAGACTAAATTCTAAAAATCATTGTTGTAAAGTCTATAATTAGTTTCTCTGATTTAAAAACCATGTATAGACAATTAGTAATTTATAATAGTAGTAACATAAATACAAATTAGATCCCATACCAATTAGCAAAGATTTATTACTAGAAAATACACAAATCTTACGGTACCTACTAAGTATTTCTTACAAAAATACCTCTATCAATGTCGCTTTACAAGCTTTCCTATCTGTTATCGTGATAGATTTTACTTTTATTATGTTTTATCTACTTTATGAGACATTTAAAAATATTTAATCTATTTAAATTAGGTAATACGGTTCAATTCTAAAGTAATGGTCTGGATAATTTACTAGGAAATATAAAACTTTATCGTGCTATTAATTTGTTTTATCACATTATTTAAATTTTATTAGTGATTAATTGTTATACTATGAACCTCTAAATCATTGTTAATTTGGATAGAATATGTGGAAATCTCGTGATTTACGATGGGATTTTTACGCAGGTATCTCGCGATGGCTTTCGATTTAAAAGCAATACCTATTAGTTTTGTTTAGATATTACGAGATTAAGTAAGAAAGCGAATGGTTTTGGAGACAAATGAGGTATCGTTAGAAGCGTCTTAGTGTCTTATTGGTCCGTTCCTTATTTAACTGTGTTACATTACATCAAATTAAATATAAAAGCTGAGTGACATCACATTAAATTATTAACCTATTGTGCGCTCAAGAAGGCATAAAGTCATGAACCAAAAAAAAATATATTGTTGCCATGTTGGGCGTCAAATTAAAGGAACTTTGTTGTTTTTTTATATCTTAATTTGGGATTTTTTGATAGTCAAATTAACTTTCAAAAAAGTAATTAACAAAGAACGTAAGACCCTAAAGGCCTATACCATTTCTAGAGTCAGTAAAAAACGAAAATTCACATACAATATCTATGTATAAAACTCTATTATAGGCAACGAAGATTCCAGAAATGTAATCGATTATATCATAAATCGATTAACTCGAAGCAATCGGGACATAAATCACAAAGAACTCCTGTACGTAGCTCGAGTTACCATTCAGTTATCGTATTACGGACTATGCGAGACAATGTAACTTCAAACTTGTCAATCCCACCCCGCCACGCCTAAAAATGTTGTTCCGAATTAAAAAAAGAAAAATTATCCCAGTTTTCCATAGATGCAGGGTTGTCAACTTGTTAGTAAATTTAATTTAATCAAATCTTATTAACTACAAAAGCACAAGTTTACACACACAGACCCATAAAAAGAGTAGACGGAGCATCGAGCCGAGTGACCAACGTCAATAAGTAAGTAGCAGTTCGACCATAATGAAGCCCTTCTCGATAGTATTGGGCGAACGAGTAACAGATTTTTATTGAGTGATAGATATTTAGTAGCACAATCGCTCTGTCTATTATTTTCTTGGGTCTGTGTTTACTTACAAGTTGACTGTTTTTATTCTACAATGGAGACGAATCCAGTGACATCTCACATGTCGAAATCTATGAAGCTTTTTGTACATCATCATCATAAGCCACAACTGTCCCACAGCTGGACTCGGGTCTCCTCTCATAATATGAGGGGCACAGGCCATAGTCCAACTCGCTGGCCAACTGCGGATTGGCAGACCTTATACACTCTTGAGAATTTTATAAAGAACTCTCAAGTGTGCAGGTTTTCCTCACGATGTTTTCCTTCGCCGAAGCAATTGATAAAATTATAACCCAAGAACACCCGTTTGGGGAATAAGTGTTTGAACGACTAGACTTTCACTGCTTCTTACATACTTATATTATGTTCAAAAAACATTTTCCTCTTTCTGAAGTAGTCGGGTAAAATAGTCAACCCTGCAACAGCGTGAAGGCTGCGGTCCGACTCAGGCAGTAAGGCAGTAACAAGAGCCGGCGGCAGTGTCGGGTTTCGCTATCCATTATTCGTCACACAGCAACTTTTATTTGTTTTAACCCTCCTTCGTCCAGATGATTCTATGCCGGCGAACTCGATATAGGTTAATCGTATTATTTCCGAATAATACACCGGGAAATTTAATCGCATGGATTTGTGTGACTTCGGAAGTTGCCTGTAACGTCTTTGGAGGAGAAATATTTTGACAATATTATCTGCCATTCTAAAAGCTTTTCCTTTGAAAATTGTTATAGTTTTTTCTATAAATTCTATGTCATAGTAGCCCTAGAAAGACATTCGAAACAGTATGTATCGAAGCCAAATGGAGGCTTATAAAACTGTATACAAATTATGCGAAAGTTTTGCGTAACTCGCATTGAACAAAGCCTTTAATAAACTGTTATTAAAAACATTATACATAATTTAATCCGTCTTAAAACAACATGGCATTATATTTATTACTATACTATAACCCTACATTACCTCTGAACTAAACCAAACATTACATCAACCCTTAAATCATACTCATGCAGGCCAATAAACACGGCACATTCGAACACCGTGAGCCAATAACAACTCTCGCAAATTCACTGAACAGAAGACTCGTCCGGAAACATCGAGTAACTTTAAATAATTAATATCCTACACGCATAAAATACTATGAACAAATTACCAGGGCCTAATGAATGCCCCCGTAACTTCGCAAACGTTGTACGCAGTGCGTTTGAGTAACTACATCCTGAGTAATTAAGCCTGGCTACCCCAACCCGTGAAGATGCGGCGGTAGATTCGAACCCGGTATCATTTGTCAAACCGCGGCTACCGTGCAGATAGCGATATCAGATCGCTAATGTGAATGCATTTGAAATTGCATTTATTTTGCCGGTCGGTAACGCGTGGTCTTAGTTGGCGCGGAAGCGGGTGCGAGAAATTTTAAAGTTTATTTATTGTATTGCAAAATTTACGTACAGACTGCAAGGTATGAGAATTTGAGCTCGAGTGACGTTTCTATAAATGCATAACTGTAAAATTATAATAGCTAGAGTAAAATTAGAGTAGTATTATGTAGAAAGGGAG
This sequence comes from Lerema accius, assembly GCA_001278395.1. Classification (NCBI taxonomy): domain Eukaryota; kingdom Metazoa; phylum Arthropoda; class Insecta; order Lepidoptera; family Hesperiidae; genus Lerema; species Lerema accius. Next base: position 60,528 of record LGAG01000519.1, read on the forward strand.
TAGATTACAAAATGTAACGCGTTATGTGAAATGCTTGCCCACTAAATCTTGAAGCAGATATCCTCTTATATTAAATACAAAATGTGCTGAAAGTTTCATAGTTTTTGCGATATTACTTTAATTTTCTTACTTTAATTTACTTACTTTAATTTGTTTACTAATTGATATTGATATCAGCAAGGAGGAATAACATTTATTTGCCGGCTCGACACAAAATAAAAACGGCCTAATTGGGTCGTTTTCGTAACTTTACTCCGGGCACGTATAACATCTTTTAGCAAAATGTTGTCATGAGTTCTCCACTAAAATATGTTTTTATTTTTAAATTCGATTAAAAATTTTGTAAGTCAATTTTATAATTGAAATCGCTTGAACAATGACCATAACTTAACCTCGGTAAAGAGGACGTGTAAGGTCATTCATCATTATTATATCGGACAAGTCGCGAACGTTGACCTGATTTTTTTTAATGGCAAACACGATTTGAACACAAATTTACCGTAGAACTACATTTAAATTCCAACCTTGTACCTTAAACAGAGAGTCGGATTTTCAATGACTCGCACCACAAAACCTCTTTTCGTAAGGTAATTTCAAACAAGTGTAATATTTAATGAAAAGTGACTCAACTTTATACTTGATGCTCGACTTATGCTCTAAATTAATGGAAAGTATTAATATCTTCCAAGATTTTAATAAATAACTAGGTATTTAAAGTTATTTCAGACCTAACTTTTTGAGCTAGTTATTTGACTTTGAATGATTTCATAAATTGTTTGTATTATGTAGTAATAAGTTGTCAGAAGTTAGCCAATTTTCTAGTAATGGAAGTTTATGGAATAATTTCTCTATTTTCTTCTCGCTATACAAAGTTTGTAGTTCGGATATTTGTAAGGAAAATAAAATAAATCGTATTTCTCAAATCAGTACTATGTAGTAGGTGTTATTCGTACTATATGTATATCTGAATTTCCAAAAGGAATTTGTAGTAATTTATACAAAAACTAAATCCGACTACTAAAAATTATTTTGGGCACATAAAAATATGTAAGTATATGTCAGTTCCACAATGAAGACACTTCATAAAATGTTGAAACCTGTCAAATAATTAGCGCTGTAGAGCGTGCCAAAGTGCAAAGTGCAAAAGAAAAGGACATACATACATCGACAAACATTAATCTCCTTCTGGTGCAATCAGTTAAAAATAGTGTACGAAAACACAGTTGTAACTGCGACTTGAATTTATTGATACCTTTTAAGCGTAACAAAATTTAATCGCGAAACGCTCACCCATTATCAAGTATTAAGTGCAAATTTAAAACCGCTTAAAGGTTTCCTCGAAGGGTTTACCATCGGACCTGCATTACATAATCGGTTTTTAAACGCAATACATCTAAACTCTAACCCACGATCCATCAGTTTGAAGTTATAATCCCACGAGAGGGATCAATTTTTAGGGTTGCGAAGAAAAATCGGATTTCTATAGCTTTGCCTTGCGTGGAGCATTTGTTCATCTGTACGTTTGCGTCCGTTCGTTCGTCTGCACGTTCGTTTTGAACCTAACTCAGAGTTCCTTCAGATGTTGTGGTGAAAAAACATAAATATGACGCACACAAAACGGTAGAATAATATTTAAAAAATAATATTTTTTTAAAGAACTTTCTATAAATTGCGAATAATTATTGTATGGGCTAAAGCCTCAGAGACGAAAAATTCGGAAAAACTTAGTGAAATAGTAGAAGTTGATTTATGTTATAATCAAGCATCTAACGTTTGGATTTAAAATTAAAAAAAAAAACAGTGAAAAGAACAAACGCGATACTAGTAGATATAGTGAATTTTACAGGAAATTCATCACCAGTATTAAGGTATAAGTTACCGAGTATTTAAATACGGAACCCATTACGCGTAGCCTGTCGCGTATTTCCCACATATTGGTATTTAAAACCAATAAGTGATATTAAGCGGTACTCGTCGGTTAATCCCTGTTTATTGAGCATGCTCCCCGGAGTTACAAAGTAATCAATCACGTGGAAAATGTCTAGTGTTTGACCAGTTTCCTTGCGTTATGGGGCACAAGTGGTCCATTGTTAGAGACCGCCCTTGCTTTAAGAATGCTGTCCATACTAGTATTATAAATGCGTAGCTAACTCTGTTTGGTGCCTTTTCAAGCCTAAAGTACTGGACCGATTTAGGTGCAAGTTAGCGACCATGTGGTTTTAATCTTAAAGAAGGACATAGGATAAGATTTATTAAATTTATTTACCCGCATAGGCTAGCAGTGTAATGTTTTTCGAGCGCATAATTATTATGTCAATTTCAAGTTCAATTTAAAAGTTTTAAGGTTTCAGGTTAGGTATTGAATTCGTTTCTATTGCGAGAGTGGCATAGCCTTTTTTTTAATCCCCCTAATTTTAGCAGTTGATTTTTTGTTTTTCTATTAATGATTACTAGTTAAAGGCCAGTTATGTTGGATTAATTCCGAGTATAGTTGAAAGTTTTATAGCTCTAGCTTCATAGACTTGGATGTCATTCATTCATCTCGAAACAACTAATCGTATGAGTTACAAAAACAGTTTATGACATCCCGTTTTATACGTAACTAGATGTTGCTTACGACTTTGTTCGTCTGGATTTAGTAGACTTTAATTATTGCTGATATACGAAAATTGTAAGTTACCCCTTATTAACTTTATTTTATGTATTTTCAAATTTTTCACTTAGTACCTATACAAATTATAAATGTGCAGATGTGCAGTAAAAATGTTATCTGAAATCTTTAGATCTATAAAATTATGTTTCCTTATCTTATTTATCATTTACGGTTTGCTTGGGTAATTAAAAAACAGGTGTAGGTTATGGTTTCTACATAATTGAAGGCTGGTTGGCTGAAATTTAGCGTCGTTCACTTCTTCTCCATGTAAACGTTAACTATGCCAAATCACAAACTTATACGCCCTGCATCATTTTAAAAAATGGGTCAATAGTACACTTCACGCACTTATAATTAGATTTTCATGTTATAAAATTATTTTACATACAGACAGTCATTCATAGTTCTCCAATCATACCTAAATAGATGTTATAAACAAGCCAAGACTAGCTCGAGAAAGATAACTCACACGGATACAATGTACCCGTTTTCCATACCGCCTGCCTTTTAATGTTTTAGCATGCGACTACTTTACAAATATGTACCGAACACTAGACACCCGTACCTAAACAAAACTCATAACTAGTTTTTCATAATGAGTACTGACAGTTTCCTTAGAAGACTTCTCATCCAACCGAGCATAAAATACCAGCGCGAATACTGCAAACCATTAATTATAGACGCCCATACAAGGTCCCCAGAGCTTCTCTTCGACGAGAAATGACCACAGTGAAAACGGGGACCATCTACATACAATACATTAAATTCTCAACTCTAATATGAAGCGTTTTAGGCGCAGATTGTAATGCGTGTAACGGTAAAACAACACTATACTTGGATGACCGCCGTGGGAATACACTGTAGTGACATGCTGACGGTCTTCCAAACAATACGTCAATCGATTTTGAATTTTAATTTCAGCGGTTTAAATGGCTTTTTTATATGACAGTGAAGATGTGACAATGAATTGGAAAGTACCTAGTGTTTGCTAACTTGCAATTTCGAATCGACCGCAAGCGTGTACGCCCTTTAGGTACTTTCTTGTGCAACTAACTAATTACGTTTTGTTTTAAATGCTCGTAAGCAGGTCATTTAGAATTTCTGTTTGTCATGGTCGTTGAGTTATTTTAGTTTTAGTATTTTTGTATTGTTACCAACATTATGACTGAAGGTGGATAAAGCCTTTTAGTTCTAAACGTCTTTCTTTACCTGGATCCATCTTGAGTTTTCTATGTGTTTCCTAAGTTTAGGAGGAAGTTTTAGAAGGAGACATTATGAAAAATATAGAGTAACAGATGTCCGCAAATATTTCACTTACTGACATGTGTTGAAACTCTTATGTATTAAAACAACAAAATTCCAAATTTTTTGTAAGCGCTTTTGCAAAAATGCGGATATTTTTTTTAACCGAAGTCATTCTCACACTTTTAGACTAGTCTAGTAACAGTTGCCTAGAGTTCGAGTTAGAAATCTTGGATTCAAAAATCTACAGCCATTCCTTCAATATGTCACACCCAAAAACTCACGCTACATTCAAGATCTCCGTTTTGTTTGTTATTTTTATTTATCTTACGACACTTATTTTCCATTATGCAAACAATTGAACACCGGTATGTGTTAGATTCTCACGCGTTGGTGATTTATCGAAGGGCACGCGTCTCGTGGGCGTGTCATACTGCTCGTTACCGACGGAATGTCTATGGCTCATGAGAGTCTATGTCCACGGTTGAATACGGCACGGTTTCACGTCATATCTTTGCGTTAAGCCATGAGGTACCCCTCGCCCTGTGAGAGGAGACCCTAACCCAACAGTGGGTCAGTTATGAGTTACGATGATGATGATGTATATCTAGTTAATGGTCGGCAAATTGCGGCTCATGGGAGGCATCCGACTCTTTGACTTTGTGCAGCAAATGTTTAGTTCACTTATGCTTAATGTAAACAAGGACCTGCTTGCAAAAAAGGCAACCTTAAGGGCTTAACTTTAATCTTAACTATATACATATATCCATGACAACAGCCATTCTTGAGCATCTTGAAGCAATCGGTTCATGCAATTGTGCATGTCTATTGCTTCAAGCTGCTAGCAGTGACTTCTTGAAGCAGTGCATCTATAACTTGCCTTAGTACCTATGACGAAATAACTAATATGACTTTTATTTAACGTTTCTTCAATGGTCCTTTTGGCATTATTCATATCCATAGGCAAAAGTCAATATGGATCTGTTCCAGGGCTTATTAACATAAAAATGGCGCAATGGACAACAACACTAATTGCGTAAACTGTTTCTCTGTTTGTTTTACGGAATTTATTGCCGGCCGTTTTGTCAATCAGTTTATCGCTACTCGATTTAATGTAAATTGTTTTTGAATTCCATTGTATGTTGATTGTCACAAGTAAGTTGGTGAGCATAGATTTAGTGGAGGAGACGTAGGCGAAAACGCAGGTTTAATTTCGGATGATTTTGTTCGTTTCACTAAAGACAATTGATATGGTTGTCGACCATTTGTTTTGTATTGATGGATCATGGTGATAATGGGCTGTCGTTTAGGTTTCATATTTTTTTAATCTTTTTTATTATAAAACCTAGTGCGTGTTACTGAACTCGTACTAAACGGCTGATCCGATTTAAAAAATGTGTTTTTTGTTTCGTATTTACTACGTCTAGTATAGTTTAGGATCGTAATTGAATCCTGTAGGTTGTGCTCTTCACACTTTCCCATAGATATCGTAACAGATAACTAATACTGATTGGGCTTTTTAAAATTTCCTGTACCTGAAAAAGCCGTTCAAAAGGAGTCTTCAAAAGTACCCTTTTAATAAGAAGTGGTTAATCTAGCATTGTTAAGCTAATGTCTCCGTAAAAGGCACCGAGTAATTACTGTCAAGACATACGTTCCACTGTCAGAGGCGACAATATTTATGTGTAGTCTCTTGGAGTATTGAAGGCTATTAGACTTTTTGTCACAAGAAGAAGTAGACAGACCACCACGGCATCTGGTCATGCTATCTGTTAGATATCGCCCGTGTGACCGAGGCTTAATTGCTATAAGATCGTCAGTGACAAATTGCCTTACTCATTGCAGTTGTCATCGAATTGACACCAACACGCCAAATGACATCACCACAAAGAAAATAGAAGCCAGTTTTTATGATCCCGTATCTTAACTCCTTATTAATTAACTTATTTAGCTTATGAGCTTGCAGTGTTACAATCAGTAAATGATGGCACTCATCAGTAAAGACGCCTATGAATATCGCCATTAACTTTAATTTGGACTTTGAATTAAAGGAAGAAGATTAGTTACTGCTAGCGTAAATTCAGATCTTTTATTTTAAAAGACTTATTTATAAGGTAATAAACATGTGTAGTGAATACGTATTTAAATGTGACTTAGACAATACTTATTACTAATATATACAATAATATTCTCACCTCCCATTCGAAGGCTTAACGTCATGCCTACGATTAACAAATCAATATATTAGAATATTATGTTAATGCGACTTGAAATCACAGCATAACATATTGCAACCTTGCAGAATATTGTTCAATTTGCGTTTACAACCGCCGATATCATTACCGACCACCGTATATCATCATTAGAACTAAATACTAACTCCTCCACTAACAAAAGCGTCAATGTTAAGACTTACTTGTACAAGGAGTATGGATTACTTGTAGAAGTTATGAAAAAGTCCTACTTCAAGTGAGACAAATTCTAAAGATTATTTTTAAAATATTCATTTTTAATTTATTTTAATTTTTCATTTTTTTAATATTGGAGGTTGTGGGGTAACATCTCTAAACATTCTGGGTGCAATCTCGTTTTTCAGTGATCTGCCACTTCAAATTGTAGACTAAGCTTAGCTATAACCTTTGTAATTAAATGCTATAGATGTTGTAAAATAAATACAAATACATTAAATTTTAAATTAAAAGCAAAACTCTAACTGTTACGCGTTTTAAAAATACACAGCTCACAGTCGTCTAATGGAAGACTT
>LGAG01000519.1:67314-86694 GCA_001278395.1 Lerema accius
CGGGAACTGCGATAGATCGGCAGTTGGGGGTTGGCAAGGCTATGTGTGTATGCGATTTATTTAACTAATATGATGAAGTGTCTCTCTGTAGCTGATAGGTATTTAAAATAACGATGTAATAAATATCTTAATATATAAAATCCTAGTTTAACTATTTGTATTTTTCACTGAAGTAATCCTAAACAGCATGACCGTTTGTAATTAGTACTTAATGGCGTGTTGAAAGACACGGAATACGATTTAGGACGTAAGACACATTCACATGCGAATGAAACGCTCAATAATTGAAACCTAAATTATGCTCTGTAACGTAATTCTAAACCTCCAATTTTAGTCACAGTAGGTATTTAACCACTAATTTCTAATTTAGGAACAGAACAAAGACTTTCAAAAAAGCGGCTCGTTCTAAAATTCCTGACGTAATTTACGTCACTTCATTTGAAGGGTTCATAGCAGTCTCACGACAGTCGTCAGTGGTACTCAACCTACGGCCCCCAGTCTCGCCACATTCGTCAGAGGCTCTTACCCGCGGCCCGCTCGTATCGCCTCTCAACGTCAAGCCTCCTGATCCCGAGATAGTGCATGTTCCCAATTTTCATGAGGGGTGCGAACAGGCTTCCGAGGACGAAAAATAAAAGGTAAGTCATTGCAAATTACTATAACGTCGAAAATTTTAAGCTTAATAGAAAAATTCATGTTGGGAAAATGTTTAGGAAGACGTGAAAACCATTAAAATTTTCTAATAAATTATCAGTATTGCAGATCCCATTCTGTGGTTGAATTTGACTATAATTAAGTATGTCAAAGTATAGACTATAGATAGGGATATAGACTCTTTTGAAATCTATGGCTGACAGATGTAAAGTTTTACAAAATCCTTCTGTGTACGTGGCTTCTAAAATTGAACCCTTTCCCTTTCACGTATTAACAAATCGATAAACTGATTAACTATTACAATAGTAGTTACACCACGATTGAATGGAAACCTATGAGAGATTAGACCCAACGCTTTTTCAACGCCAATTTTCTAAAAATACCCAAACTTAATAAAATTACACCCAACAACACATACCTACCTAAAAACCTCCAAAAACAAAGTCTACATTACATCATGCATAAAGCATGCATCCAGTTTAAAGAACCATCTTCAACCTCGCATGCATATTTGCAATCCCGGGAGCAAACACGCTCTTGTACCGTCAGCAAGATTGGTCATTCGATGCGAGGTCACGACCGTGCCTGACTCTGCACACCCTACATACACCCTACTCCACTCAGAATTATAATCACGGAGAAGCCGCGTGTAATGGGTTGTGTGTTCTTGCTATGGAAATTATGCTTTCTGGTGTTCTTTATCTACTACGAAAAATATTGAGTACATGTGGCGCCTCTAGCGGGAAGTAATAGAACTATTTTAATGAAAAATTGGTCGACAATGTTGATTGAGTGATAAAATATGGTATTGACATAGCCAAGGTTAAAAATGTGACCCTACCATTTGATACCAAATGATAAGGAAGCAATTGTTAATTATTATCATGCATTAGCTAGGACGTCAAATTCATTATCTCGGTAAATATGAAACCGAAAAACCCTACATTGTATATGAAATTCCCTAAGCATTCTAACTGGTCCTGTCATTGCTTAACTTTATCGATTACTTAGGATCCTTATGACTATTACTTTAAGACGCTCTACAGCCCAAACGGCTTCTAAGATTATAACATAAGAGGTGTCATTATATTCGTCTCTATTGAGAGACAGGCTATATAATTTTTTTCTCGCCTTCTCAAAAAATTTTAGCAACCAAGGTTTTGTTTTTAAACGAATAACTACTAGTATAATAACAGTATCAAGAACCCGTTTATTACAAAACGTCAGAAACTTCATCCCTTGCAGGTGAGGGTGGCAAAAGGGGTATCTTCCCCAGCTATTGTAAGTATTGTAACACCACCATTACTATTTCTTCTCAGCATGTATTCCGATGAAAGAAATCTCCGTATAATCTCTCCGGCACGCAATTTGAGCCTTATTCACGGCTCGCACAATACAATTTGTCATACTGTCATTACTCTGAAAGAGCATTTTTGATGCAAATGAACGAGAATTTCACCTGGTGTTCTTCATGCTTTTTAAGGTAGTGTAATACGGATTTATTAAGAGATATTACAGAATCATCTGATGGATTATTAAAGATAATCTATATCTTAATATATCTGAGCGTTCGTGTGTGTGTGACTGAACTCCTATTTAATAATTTAAGAGGGACCAGGCATGGTATAGGACCCAGTAGGTGGTGCTAATGTCGATATTTTCTAGGATATCAGTTAAACTTTTAGAGATTTTGAAACGCCGTCATAGCAAAAGTTGTGTTACCTACATGAAAAGAGAATTGAAAATTAAATTGAATTATTTGGTGTACTTGATGTGTAAAATTAGGACAAAATTAAAGTATTAGCTTGAAACGAAATTGATGAAATAAATTGCAAATACCATGTTCTTTTTCTTTCTTTTACCACTTAAATTACTGGGGAAATTTAAAATTAAATTCACGTTTTTAATTCTTAATACTTTATTTTACTAACCGAAATTTTCGAGCACTAACATTTTCTTCTTAATTTTTTTTAATTAAAATTTCCCAAACACTATAAATAAAGAATTCCGAATCATAATTTATAATTCGTGTATATTTAAACACGGCGCATTACAAGTGTCGCTGCATTTCGGCGGCCACCATTTTCTCATTCAGAGTTCCATTTTCTTTTTTAGTGCATTAATTTTTCTTTTTAAGTTATTTCGTTGCTACCTGCGACCAGTTATGTTAGAGCTGTGTATTGACCTGGGGGGCGTTGTTTTGTGTGGAGTTTTAAGTTGTGAAAGGGGTGGGGAAGGTCATGATATATTGGTCGGGTGGCAAAGTAGGCAAAAACAAAGAAGGACGTATGGCTTGCTCGCTCGCCATGGTAACCGAACCCTCTCATTTGCACCTTTTTAAAAATGCACGAGCTCCTAAAGACTGCAAGGCTGACGATTTTAATGTACACCCAGTCCTTTTGAATTTTTCGCCGGGGGCATTAAAAGCGTCTTTTCATCCTATTACGCAAATACTCCAAATTGTTTTGTTTCATATTTTATTTCGTTAGTAAGGTTTGGTGGTCATTCTTCTATATGGGTAGGTAATTTTGTATATTGTGATTAATACGTGGGCTCTTACGCTAAGCTTATAATGGTCGCAGATTCGATTCCCAGCAAAATTGAGATTTGGATAATTAGTAATTTCATTAGTAATTTCATTAGTAATTTCTTGTAACCCAAGTACCTACCTATATAACTCCGAAACTAAGTTGTATATGCATTTTTTTTGTTAATTAAATTTTAGAACACTTATATTACGAAAATTGTGTCCGATCGAAGCATATTTGACAGTCTACAAGCTACATAAAAATATGTAAAACTATTTTGTATATGCCTATAATTGTGTCCTATTAATATTTTTTATTAGCATCCAATAAAGATCTCGGCTTTCCCCTTGTGGTTCCACTCAGATTTTTCATGGAGGCGTCGAGAGAAGAGGGTCGTAAGAGCCACTCTCGTCTTGCCATTGTATCTTCTCGATGGTCGATGCACGACATGTTAGTGCCGTGGAAATTCAAATTTTCTTATTTTTAAATTCTGCAGAAAATGCATATTGGGTCCGAAATTGGCAGGGTTGCATTTTGTTGTAGTAGTTGAGGTTTGTGTGTTTTGTCTTCGATTAATTGTGGTTTTTAAGCACACAATTTGTCTCTGATAATGTCTTATATAGATATGAATTTCTTGCACTTTAACGTTCTTCAATTACGAAGTAATAACCCAAAGTATAGTACAAACCACTATAGCAAATGGGCGTAGATATACAAAATAAATAAATATACATACTCATAGCCACACAATAAATACACAAACACACACAGAAATGTAAATTGTTTCAAATTTTGACTTCGCCAGAATCAAACCCAGAACCACACGCCATAGCGCCACGCCATACATGTCGCATTACTCGTCGCGTTACTTAAATGGCAATTTCTCACAAAGGCCAGCTGGGGTAGCTAACGGTAGCTTCCAGGCTACCTAGATCCAAACACTTAATATTCTACACCACTCCCATGTAACCTGTAGGCCGGTAGTTACACAAGACAGTGTACACCGAAGGCCGACCTCACCGCAACGTGAAGCGTCTAATGCAATTTTCTTGCTTGTCCGTTCAACGGTAAAAGCAAATTGTTGTCACTGAGAAAAACAATCGGCTACATAAGGAAATAGTTGAATAAGTACCAGGGAACAGATTTTATGTCTAAACAGATAGGGCGTTGAAAAATACAAACATATTTGCCCATAATTTATGTAATGTCACACTATTTTTTTATCTGGCTGAGTCGGAAGGAGTGTAATTATTTCGATTGTATGTCTATTTGTCAATTTCTTTGGTACGCTCTACAGCCTGAACTTGTCGGTTTTCAACAAAGAGGACGTCAATGAATTGTCTCAATTATAAGAGTGACATGGCATATTAATTTTGTTAAAGTACTCAAAAATTTTTCGCACTGAAGTTTTTTTTTCTATTTTAATTATTACAGTATTACTTAAAGTAGTGTAAGGAAAATAGACAGACACTACACTAGAATAGTCTAGTCTAGAAAATATAGATGTTTTCTACATTCCATCTGATACATTAATCTAATGCAAGAGTCAAACATTCAGGAAGTAATAATTACCTTTTAAGAATATAAATAGCCTTTAAGAAACAGCATGTAACCTTTTTATAATATTGTCCGTACAAGAGTTACCTTATTCATTACATTACATACAATGTTAATACAATCAAATATGGAGTTTTATACAAAAAGGCAACAGAGGCGTGAATATAAGAAATGTAATATGTTAGTGAATGCCGTTTACATAACTTTATGTGCCTATTACAGGAAATATGGTGTAGATGGCCTATATGCCCTTTTTAAACTATTTAAAAAAGGAATTCTAACGGTTACGATGTTGCAAAAAGCGACCATCTGTCTTCTGGGGTAGCACATCTTTTGCTAACTTTTGTATGGGAAAAATACAAATCGGACTACTTACTAACATTTACTACGTAAGTTACTTGCACTAACGGGAACTATATGGACTTCAAGCTGCCCTGTCAAGCCGATAATTTTGAACCTTTACAAATGTATATTCTATATGCATGGAAAAGAAAAAAATAGATGACATCTCAAAAAAGTAAAACATAAAGAAAACTCCTAAAATCCCTGAAAAGATCCCGGAACATGTTAAGAACCCAAAAAAATATACCTCACATGCAGGTTGTATAAAAACCCTTTAAAATGTAACCCCAGGTAGGTCCCCTCTTGCAAACTCAAAAGAACTTTTCGTGATATCGCCTCGTGTTTTATACTTTTTGACGCGACGTTCGTCTGAAGTTGCCTCTTGTTTCGGCTATTCGTTTATTTGGTTGGCGGCACTGGCTGAGAGAATTTTGAAATTTCAGCTTATGTACAGGTGAATCAAGTCTTTAAATCTCAAACCAAAATATAATAGACTCGGTGTTCAGAACAAAAAAGTGAGGTAATTTTTTTTTCCTTTTTTTTACAATCTGACTTATATCAACACACGGTGACAAATGTATCGGGAAACTTTATCATTTGTTATTGACGTTATGTTTTCCATACTTCCTTTGTTCCGAAGAGTACGTCTATATATTTTTTTGCCTGTGTCTCAAGTATACAATGTGGCGTAGAGCTACGAGTACATTATAGGTAGTTACTGGCAAAAAAAATTAAAAAGAAGTGTTCTAACTTAGCTTTTGAACATCGGTCTCTCGAACGGGAGTTCCTGAGTTTGAACCAAGCTCGCACTTCTTATAAGAAATAATGTGCGTATGAGAAACTAATCGTCATTTATTTCGTGTGTTATTGAACCAAATAATAGACAAATACACAACGTTAACAATATTATAGTATTGTACCATACAGCAATATCAGGTTACCTATACCAATATCAATTCCGATCGGCACAAATCTCACGTAAATCCATTACGACGATCAGATGATACGAATAGCGTTTTGGTAACAATGGTTCGTTACAGGCGGCGTATTCTCACTGCGGGGGTTTCATTGCCTTGGTAAAGTGGTAATAGAAAAGGACAATCAAATATTTGTTGTGGTTTTAACTAGAGGACCTTGTGATTGAAATTCGCCCATATCTCATCGTATCTAAGACTTAGATTCTTTCGATGACTGGCCTTGTCAATGTCAACGTCTACTATCTGTCAACGGAGCTCTTCATATGACATGTGAGTTTGACGTGATTGTGTTTCGGACGCATAGTAATGTGGGTAGTGTTTTTTATTCTAAATTATATGTGAATTAATTATATACTTCTCCATGTTTCTACTAAATGCCTGAATTATTCTTTTAACAGGGCCCAAGGTTGAACCTTGTGAGAGGTTTTGAGTGTGTATAACAATGTTTAAAATTGTAATATTACAACTATTATTTTTCATACCGTCAACTCATTAACAAAATGGATCTTATACCTATTAAACTTGAGTGTAAACCTGAAGCCACTACTTCAACTACTGATATATTGATACAAACCGTCGCCCTAAACGCTTAAAACAAAACAATGGATAATCATAATTCATAATCCACTCTCAATCCAAGTGAAGAGTTAAACGCAACATTCAATACAATAGCCTCAGGAGATAATAGAAATGAGTTATGGTGGTATGAAGGTTTTAGATAAAATGGTGACAACATTGATGGGATTTGGATTGGATTTCAATTGTTAACTCCCACGGTGACATGCTCACTGGCTAGAGGCATGTTGGAAAGATGAACTATTTGTGTACGGAACTTGTTACTGATTGTCTAGAAGCAGAGTGCGTAGCTCAGGTTTTTGGTACAGAGGACTCTGAGATCTAAAGTTGTTTAGATGAATGTAGGAATAGATTTGGATTATGGATGAGTGATAAGACTGGAATTGAGTAGAATGGTTTGTAAATAGATTTATACAAGAAGGAAGGAAAGGAAATAGAAGTCTTGAAATGAAAAGATTTAATCTTTGAAAATGTTGAATAGTTTAAGGTGTTGAAGATTAAAGGTTGATAAAGGATGTTGGTGTGTTGAAGAAAGATCTAAATATTATAACCAAAAATACTTGTATGACTGAGTCTTTTCTAAACACTGATATAGTCAAAAGTAATGATTCAAATGAAAATTTAATTTGTATGACATGTTCCTGGTTAAGTCTACCTGAAAGGTTGGTTGTTGGTTAACCTGAAAGGTTAAAGTATTATTAATGAACCTAACTTAATCGTTCAATTGTAAAGTTTATTTTACCTTAGCTCAGTTAAAGATACTTTTGATTTTGACCAAAAATTAAATCTAACTGCTACTTAACAACACGAATATAATCACACCTTTATCCTTTTTTCAATGCGCATCAACCTTCCATTCAGATTACACTAAAAGCGAAACAATCGACGATCATAATTCATAGCACTGCTTTGAAAACAGTTTGTTTTAACCGCTTAAAACATCAAAGAAACTATTCAAAACAATATGTATTGATTGCCAAAGGAGGCGATAACAAAGATGAGTTATGGAAGTGTGAAGGTTTTAGGTGTGAAGGTGACAACATTGATAGGACTCGGTCGGGATTTTGGTTGTCGACACCCACGCTACTGTGATACCATCTCGCTTGATGGTTGTTTAGATTTCTTTGTCTACTTGACTAACTCACTTGCAATAAAAAAAATATATACTTATATAGATAAATGAAAAACTAACATTGCCGTTGTAGAATTATAATAAGCTGTTAAGGATACGAACAAAAAACCTTATATCCAGTGTAAAGATTAGAATAGTCACGGAATCATAGACGCTAGAAGAAATCTTAAAATAAATTCGATTGCTTACAAAATTTCATAAGTTAATTTTTGTATCTAAAATAGCTCATAATATACTTTGATACAACTGTAGATAGAGGATACACAAAAAAATCTACATAATATCTAAAATTATATTAATGACCGTTAATGATTCGATTAAATTGACGTTCACTTTTCAAGTGTTCAAGTCAATGTTAAAACAGTAAAAATTATAACATTACATTTTCATTGAATAAAACCTCGCTTATCATAAAAAGTCACATATTTCAAGTTATCCTTAACCAAAAAAATCTGGGCTTACAATTAATTTCCACGACCTTCGTACGTGAAACTAGTCATGTTATCAAGCAAGTACTTGATCAAGTAAGCTGTTAACAGTGAACCGATCTACAAGACAAGCGTGGGTTGAAGATTATGTCGAGTTGCAATCGACAACAAAACTGTTGAGCAAGAGGATGTTGCACAATGCAAGCCACTACCAATTTATGATCTCATCAATATTCTATATAAGCGAGAAATTGCTTCCGTGTTTTTATACCAACTCCACGCCATCATTAATTTCATTTCTAATATGAATGTGATTGGATTTGTTCCAAGCGACTGAACAGAGCTTTAATCTCTTCAGAATAATATAATATAATACATCTGATATCTTTACTAAGTTATTGCTGATTCGATGAAGCGAATTTAATATTTTTAATATATTATTACGATTAGATAGTTTGATTTCGCTGCGAAGAGTTTAGATTCTAATCAATTGATTTCAACTCCATGTTAATTGAAAGTTTTCTAAACGCCCACGTTTAACTTTTATAAGTTACGATATTTAGTTATTCAAATCTTTCAAAGTCCGTACTCTTTAAATTTTACATTTAGATTTATCTAAATAAAAATAGAAATATAACTAATTAACTTTTTTATAGTGCCGACTATCTAAGTTCTGAGATTTGGAATTTTGTAAGTATAATTTTGAAATCAATAGAAAATGTTTCGGAAAATCCGTTAGGTTAGAATATTTTTTTACATTTTATAAGATACTAGTTTAAGCCCGAGGCTTCGCTCGCGTGGAATTCGGTTATATCGCGCGATTTTTTGCGATAAAAAGTATCCTATGTTCTGTCCCAAATTCAGTTCTATCTTCATACCGAATTTTATCAAAATCAGTTCTGTGGTTTAGGCGTGAAAGCGTAGCAGACAGACAGACAGTTAGTTTCGCATTTATAATATTAGTAGGGATTATTCGCAATCTATATGCCAATAATATTTCATACTATACCGCAAACAAGAGTAGGTATTCTTGCTTACACACCCTTACGCAAAAGGCAATTTTTCTCCACCCTTCTTGTAACTACACATACGTTCGGAAAATCCAAGGAAAAGCGTGGAGACGGCAAATCCGCGAATGACAGAAAGGGTGGCTTCATATGTCATTGGTCGTGGGCGGAACCCTTCGGCGAATTTTTCCTTAAACCTACACGTTCGATGGGTACCTTTAAGTCATGAGAATAGGCTTCTCTAAAGGGCTTTTGCTTACGTTTTTTGAATGCACTGACGCGCTTTTTACTCGAATGCGCGCGTATGTATTTTTGTTTGTTTGTATATATGTTTGTCTGTTTGTATGTATGTATATCTCTTTGGTACGCTCTAGAGACTAAACGAATTAACAGATTCAACGTATGGAATATCATATTCGTCTTTATTGTCAAAGTGACGTAGGCAATTTTTTTTCTTAATACCCCCAATTTTTCGCAGCACATACGTACATACATACATACACACACTTTAAAACCCCTAACTTTTCGGAATAAATACATACATATATATGCTCTAAACTTATTATCCTGTTTACGCAATCAAGTAAAAACATAATCTTAACAACAACAATGATGCAATAATAAACAAAGTAAAATTCTCTTAGCAAACATTCCCGTGCGTCTAGTCTACGTGTACAAACAAACAAACAGTTTTATCAGTCCATAAAATAGCCTGGTGGAATTTTAATTTACCTTAATGAAGCTAGTATCAGCATTACTCAATAGAACGGGGTAATAGATGCTTGGTTTATTTAGGGAGGGGTTTGAGTGCAAACTACAAACGAACTTTCCAATTGTTAGCTTAAGAGATTTCTTTCTCTGTTAAGATTTTTATGAAAACAGGTACAGACTTACTCGTAAGTCCTATGAGAATTAAAAAAAAACGCAATTACTTAGTTGCAAATGCCAACTCAATATTGTGATTTAGTACAAAATAAGCATTAATGATCAGCCAATATAAAAATATATTCAATTTGTCATAGAGACTTAGAAAGTATTTGTAATTTACAGAAAAAATGTTGCTTTAATGTATATCATGTTTTAAATAGAAAATATTTTATCGCCTACCTATTGGTAGTCGGACTTAAAAATAAGAGTTTATCTACACGTGCGGCAGCGACACGACATCACGACAAAATGTCGACAACCATCTCTCACATATAATTACTGTTGGAACGACTTTTTAAAAACATTATCACAAATTCAACTGTATGTATGGTTTTGCTGTAATTTAGCTACAATAGCGAAGGTATCCGTCGATAGTCGTTGCGACATCGCTACGATGTCCTTGTTAATTTGGACCCTAATATCGTCCTTGTGAATAATGTCGTTTTCACACAAACTTGCTAGCATGTTTGTCGTTAACAGTTACGACGTTCTGTCGCACGTGTGTAAACGGACTTAAGTGAGAAATCTGACATTAAAAGTATAAGTAGCTTCAAGAGTTGTCGTAACTAGCAATATGAGATATTCTACATAGCACCACGTCCGTTCGTTAGTCGATTCAGTTTCTATTGCTTCCAAGTTATCCTTATCAAGTAACTAAGAAGTTTAAAACCGTAATTTCGCGCAATCAGGAGTTTAATTACTGTCTATAAAAATATGTTTTGTACACAGACCCATAAAAATAATAGACGTAGTCATCGAGCCGAAAAGTGACGAACGTTAATAAGTAGCAGTTCGACCATAATTATGAAGCCCACTCGGTAGTATAGGGCGAGCGCGTGACAGATTTTTGTTCGTCACTTATTTAGTAGCAATTATTATTGTGTACAATCGCTCTGTCCAATCTTTTTTTGGGCCTGTGGTTTTGTATTTTGTTACATATTTGTATCAATATTTACTTGGGACAACTTGTCTTTACTACCGAATTAACAATAGGTACCTAATATTCTCATTAGCACATCATTAACAAAACCAACTAACAATCCCCTATAGTGCTGCTAGAGGTTTTTCAAGATGTCCATGGACGGCAGGGGATGGTGACACTGCAAGTTTGTTGCTATTCTGATACACCAAAAGTCGTAAGTCATTGAAGAGCTCAGAGCTCATCAGCTTCGTCAATTTTAAACGATCAACGAAATTAAGCAACTGCGATGCTCTCGCTCATAAAAAGAGAAAACCTTTAGGTATATTTCCAACGCCCAATATATCTTACGGAATGTATCAGTTTTCTTTTCGTTCACAGTATCGTAAATCCATTCTCAACGTCAAAGAAAAATGCGCTTTATGTAGTTACAATAGGGCGGTGTTACGATAACCATGTGTTGGAGTTAAGTTTTCAGGGGATTTAGTCCGTATGTTACTAGATGTGTGGCAATATGTAAGGGGTATGTGGAGGCGGGTTGGGTAGGCAAGAATAAAAATGCCGTATTTTTCTGCGTACTACGATTGGTGAAGATGTTTGTAAGGGTTGGACTCGAGAAAAGATAACTTATGACTAAAGATATGCTCCAAAATTTCCTGAGTTATAAATAAGATTGGTCTTAACAGATCTGAATATGATATAGATATAATTTTTTATGGTTTTACTATAGCAAAAGAGCTGACAGTGCCACCAACCCCTGCCGTCCATGGTCTTTGTAACTAACATAGAGTAGGACTAAGGGTGGACTGTTAGTTGGTTATTAGGTCCTGTTAGTAATAGATGTTAATGAGAATTATTAGTTAATTCGTTAGTGTGGGGACCACGGAAGTTGGCACTATTAGTATAGGTTTGTCCTGTTATTTAATTATAGGTATATCGATATGAATGTTGAGTTAAACACTAAAAATAATCTAGATAGAGCGTATGTTTACACTATAACAATGTCATGTTTAGGTAATTTGGTCTTACGCTCACAAACTTCTGAAATATGAAAAAGAACATTAATCTACTCGTATCTCATAAGATCTGTTCTGATACAGAATCAAACTTATGTTTTGCTATAGCCATTATAGCATCTGATCTATATGGTCGTATGTTTTGTTCACAACATAAAAAATAGCAATAATTCTCGCAAATAACTCCATGAAATTGCGAAAAAAGTCCTCGCAACGTTTCGAGTAATATTAAAAACCTCTTAGCGTTATCGGAGTGATTTCATTTTCTCAATACGCGCATATTTTTATACACCGCGGATGACATATCACGTCGGGCTATAATAAAAACCTTGCACGGTATAATCTACCCTATTTCATAACACTTAGGGCAAGTTTTTTAATGGTACGAATAACAATCCCTCTTTGCGATTCCATACGATTTCACCGAGTAATGATTTGCTTCGTAATGAGAGAGCCGCGCGAATAATATTCTAAGAGGAAATATGATGCTTAAAAACTGGATAGAGCTTAATAAAAAATATTATGAATTATCCTTTTCTTTAAAATTCCTTCTAACTACAATCGGTGTTCATTTAAGCGACCTTAACTTTGATCTACTACTCTATTTAATGAACCATAGACTAAGATTTTTAATCCTTTTGCTGTAAATCAGTTACGAGGAGGTATACAAAACAAACACAGACCTGACGAAATTATAAAGGGGCAAAAATATACTCAGGTAAACGAATTTCTATCTTCGGCGCAACGCTTATTTGCGTTTACAAGACATTTTTCCGAGACACAGTTGAAAAAAGCGTATCTGTATCCTAAGCTGTTCCTAAGTTACTAAAAAATCCTCACTAACATGCTCATTTCCTAGACTAATCCAAAAAAGTTGAGTTCTTTTAGGGTTCCGTACCTAAAAGGTACAAACGGAACCCTATTTATTATTACTAAGCCTCCGCTTTCTGTCGTGTCTGTCACCAGGCTGTATATTATACACGGTGATAGCTAGAAAACTGAAATTTTCACAAATGATGTAGGTATATCCGTTGCCGCTATAACAGCAAAAACTAAAAATAAAAAAATATTAAGGGGGCTCCCATCCAACAAACGTAATTATTAAGCAATATTTCCCTCGGACCTTAATAAACAGGTAAAAGCTTGAATATTTCATAAAAATGAAGTATTTTTTATACATGATGACACGGAACCCTTCATGCGCAAGTCCGACTCGCACTTGGCCGGTTATTTATAGAATAAACAAGCAAATAGGCATACGGTCCACCTGATTGTAAGTCGTCACTATAGACACATGCTTCATGGGAGCTGAAGATGCGTAGCCAGTAAAGGGCGCTAATGACACTCCTTACGAATTAATTCCTTAGTCAATGCCGGATCTAGTTTCTCAAAAATTAACTCCGTGAAGGAAAATGTGTGTCCTTCCGGAGTTTATTATTGCTGTTATTGCTCTAACACGTCACTCAGACTTTCTTTGCTTATACTTAGTAAGTATTCAAATACTGTTGATACCCTTGGGCTTAGTAGAGCGTAAGTACGGAGTAGGGAAGTCTGTAGTACAATCGTATAGTTGTATTACGTACCAGCAATTGCCCGCGACTCTGCCAGCGTAATATTGCCGTTTTCGCAATATTTTTAATTGCTGTTCCTCTCCTATTCATCTTAGCGTGATGTTATATAGCCTAAAGCCTTCCCCGATAAATGGACTATCTTTCAGTAAAATAAGAGTATGCATTAGCCAAGAATTGAACCCTGTCTTCCAAAGGTAGAATCAAAATTTCAAATTCCAGGAAAATTTACTGTTAAGTTATATAGATTTTTAATGTCATTTCCTTAGTCGTTTACAAACTGAGCATAACACATTACATTTTCTATTGACGCCCATTTACTATGAAGCTTTAAATAAAATCAGCTGTATAAAATTAAATTATATTTTCTGTTCAGCAGAAACTTCTTAAGAGGGATTTATATTAAAAACGCTCGCTTTGTGTGTAATGGCCCTAAGAATAAAAAGTTTAAAGAACGCTCGCATATGAAATTACATTCGTTCCACCATTTCGTTTCGTAATAAGCGTGTCGTGTTAGACAGAAGCCACTACCCACACACGCTAATTCTAGAAACATGTGGGTGAACCTTAACAAGCAACTTTCATCTCATTATAGCTCAAAACAGTTACACTACAAAAAAGCTTGAAGCATTGTCGCAAAGATTCGTAAAGACGGATACATTTTTCATAAAATACTTGTCGAAATACCTCCCACACGGCCCCAGGGTATGACGTAACGAGTACCCGTGTGTATGAAGACTCTTCACTCGAAAGCCACTCCACATCATCCTCTTTCATCCCGCTCTACGACACACAATAGAAAGGGACGCACACAACACAACTCCGTCATATTTTTCTCTTTCCCACCCTCGTCTTCTGAAGCGTTCTTTTACATAAAAGAGGTTCTTGAGAAAATAATAACGGGTCCGCTCAAAGGGCACCCAGCTTTCACGAATCGCGCTTTGATTTTCAACTTCGCAAAGAATTCCTCAGAACCACAAAGGAATTCGGCCGATATTAGGCAAGGATTTAATTTATAATTTAATACATTACCTGATATAATTGGTTACAAAACGGTTGATAAAGATTTAGCGAGAGTTCGAGGAACGAAAATATGGACGCAAATTGCCTCAGCTGTTTACAAATTAGCTCGTTACACGCAAACGTGTTTATTTAAGTGTATTTAATTTATTGGCACGAGATACACATAACTTCCTAATAAAATAAACATATTAGGTGTATACTACCAATAATGCTGGCGACCATAAACTTTATATTCTACTCAACATCTAAAAAAAAAGAAATTATAATTGGTCTGTAGTTATGTTTTTGTCGCAAGAAATATTTCTTATCTGTAGTTTGGATTGTATGAATGTGACCTGCATGTTGTTGTTGAATAATAAAACATAAAACTATCATTGGAGTACATACTGATCACGTTAACATTACAGTTTTAAGTAATTACAGTACAAGGTTTATAAAAAAATTGATATCAGAGTGTTTCAGTAGTTTTAAAAAGGTAAATTACCATTTTAAAATGTAAGACATCAAGTTTTTGAGACCGCAAATTAGGTAATAGTAATCTAATAGTGACCTTTAGAGGTGATTACTTATCTTTTCTCCAATACAAAGATAGTTCAGTGCTACGCTTTGATTTTGACCATAATTTACCGCTAAAACTATTAAACTAACTAAAGTTAATTATGATATACTAATAAACTAAATATGAAATACTAAATAATTTCCATAGAAACCGGAGAATCTGTCTTGATATTTAAGTTAAAACACTTTACGTTCGGCATCTGTACATCAAAAAGTACTCGGTACATTTACAGCTCAAATTACTACCAACTAACAACTAACAAGAAAAATGTAAAACGACCGCAGCGAGGCATTCTAACATATTTCTCGTAGCTGGTTACGCGAAAACATTTTAGTCTCTAGACGGGAGATTTTATGATGACAAATGATAAAAATACTCAGCGTTTCATTGTAGAAGTTGGACCGGCTGGCAGAGATTTTTCCCCACTCATATATACGTGCATGTGTTCAGAAGGGCGAAGTTATTTGCCTTCGTTTCTCTTCCGTCCATTTGCCCCCAGCCTCCACCCAAGCTTCCGGTTCCCATATTCCGCCACCCTTCTCGCCATCAAAGCGAATTAGACTCTATATCTAACACGTAGAATCGAAGTTCTTTCAGCGGAGACGACGCTATTTTTCTTCGGCCTCCGAAAGTAACGCGACGATGCGCTCGAAGACAGAAATTGGAACTTTGAAAACAGAGTTACACGTTTCAAATTGGATTGTGCAGAGTTGGGGCTTTTGTGTCTGTTTGGACTGCTGTCCCTCGGGTACGGACTGTACGAAAAACATATTTTTTCAGATAACGACAATGAGAAAGGAAAATATTCAGATGGAAATTCTCCGATATGGCGCGTCGGGAGCGCCCGCGTGGAAGATATTAAGGGGCGTACTACTTAGCGATATTTTTTCGAGGTACTTCGCTTTTATTGCTAACACGATATCTGATATCCGTTTGTCGTATATCATACCACTGTGTGGACAAAAATTACTTTTCTACGGAATGCTATAGATAGACGCCAAGTTATTTTAGTGTGAGATTGTTACGAGTGTGTGAATTTATGTAATCCAATCGTTTTCCCTCAAAACGTCAATTCGGAATTACGAATGATCTAAAGCATACCGAAATTTATTATACGCTGAGCCCAGCGGGGTATTAAGTAACATGATATTAGCATCCCTTGGAGGAAAGAGACAAATGCGGATTAAATGGTTAATTAGACAGAGACAGCGCGAGAGGGAGCGATCTTGTCTAAAGGACATTGGCCTCTAGGGCACGCGACCGTTGATTCGAACTCCTTTTTAATTCTTTTTTTATTAATTGTAGAGCGACCGTTTCTTTCGCATCCGAAAAACATTAATCTTGAGAGAATATGGATGTCTCTTCTTATGTTACTTTAATCCATTACCAGTCAACTTAGTTAAATGAATTACAATTAATAAATTACAATCAACGCTCCTATTTATAAACCAAGAAAACTACATCATATTTTTTAATTATAACTTCAATATTTTTTTATTGAAGTGATGTGCTTATCAAAAAGCAGTCAAAAGGGAAACGCGAAATAAAAGGCTCTATTGCCTTATAACCTCAACTATCGATACTCCAAATTGAATTTCAAAACCTTCAAACAAAGTGTTCAATTCCCATTAGCAAGGGAAATGTAACGGCTAGTACCAGGAGTGAGCGGGCGCGCCTCATTTCTTAACCGTCTCTGCTTCCTCCGTCTCATTAAAGAGCTTTTTCTGAACTACGCGTTTCGGGTTTTATTCCCCGTCTTAATGGGCGAAACGGTCCGTTTCTTTAATGTAAACTTGGCAATGAACGCCCTGGTAACTCGGGGGAAACTCGCCGAAATTGGGTCGCTCTTTGACTTAATTTTTTTCACCAAGGTCGCTTATAATCAATAGGGGTTCTCTGAATTTACGCCTGCCAGTAATTAGATATTTGGGGTATCGATTTTGGGGTAGGTCGCGAGACAATCGATGGTAGGAATGACGAATTGAGGCTAGGTTTGAGGTGCGTTGGGAAATGTTTTGTTAATTATTTTTGGTACGTAATGAAGCGGTTTTGAATAGTCAATGGAAACGTTATCTCTTATCATAAAACTTATTCCCATTTCTTACTGCGATGCTGTCATAGGATGTGAATTATAAGCGAAATTTTCAATCACTCGTTCTTGCATAGGCAACAGTTTTCAAGATTTTAGTAAGCAGATCTACAATTATTAATGACCACCATCATTTACATACGAATGTACCATTTTTTCGCACACTTTACAGCCTAAACCAGTTGAATTCGTCTTTATTGTAGGAGTAACATAATCTATAAATATATTTTTCTTATTTTGTTTTCTATTAACCGGCAAGTAGCGTAAATCGAGAGAAATCAAGAAAAACCTGCAGCGATGTAAGCTGTGCACTTTAAAGTGACCTCAAAAAGATGAGACCTGACGAACCGTGTGTGCGTCAAAACGGTTCGACCAGTGAAGTGTGTTCCTTGACACTTATTTGTCCGGTGCGGAATGTGGTAGCTGAGGATTGTGCAAACACTCACTTTACCACTCATCGCTCTCTGTTTCGTCTTATGTAGCGTCAGCAAAAAAAAAAAAAAAACAAAAATAATTTTAGTCGAAAATAAAGCGAGTTGCATTTAAACTATTTTATTTTAAAATTTGCAGTCGTATTTAAAACAGATATTATTTTACAAAAGAAAAAAGATGACGTGATATATTGACAGCTATTGACGTATTTATATATTTTAAGATAATAGATAATAATTACAGACGAATGACGAGAGACAGACGGACAAACATATAATAGTAAATTCTATAAACTAATGTATTTATCATAATCATAACACTGGTCATTAAAAAAGCATATGCATTTTCATTAAAAAAAAGAAGTTTTTTTTGTTACGTCTTATTGAGGACGTTTTATGTTATAACTACTCAATTAAGTTTCATTTTTTTTTTATTTGATTGCCAAATACTACTGTGTTACTTGATTTCGCAAATTAATGATTGATTGACGATCGATTGACCGACTGACTGATTGATCGCATGATTAATTGATTGATTCTGATGCTACATAAATATTAATTTCCTAAATCAAACGGTGATTGCAAGTTACAAAATTATTTTTGTGTTAACTGTACCAACTAGTACTATTTACTAAATAGTAAATAATTAAAAAATTACAATATTTTTTCTCTTGACTGTACCTGCATTATGATTTCTTTAAAGACAGATCGTGCCTGTAAATTAATAATATACTTAATACTAACTTCAAGCACTTTAAGTGGAAATAATAATAAACATGGGAATCGGTCTGTTTGTTCAGTGTTGGTGGCAGTGGTCAAAATTCTAACAAAATCTTTCAAGAGGTTTTCTCTAAGTCAAATCTAAACAAAAAATCTCAAATAGACAGAAGATAAAATATTAAAAACAAGATTAAATGTAAGTGGCGTTGTTAAGTAAGCCGTGTTTAGGATATAGTAAGCTGTCGGTCATCGCGATAGTTATCGTTAGATATCTATCGTTTAATGCTAAGACTAAAAATAATGCTTTTTTTAATAGCCTCATCTTTTAGTGTACCTAACATCAGCTTTCTATTTGTGGATTGTGAGTACTGTCAGTTTTTATCGGCTTAGCAAATTAACTGATTCAAAGAACATAAAATAAGTAAAAAAAAGATAGATAAAATATATACTTTCAGCATAATCTTTATAACAAAATATTGATTCTAAACTTCCTACACTATGATTTGGTCAATGACCCTCACAGGGTTTCTAGACTATTATAAACATCTCAACATCTAGCCTCTAAGTTAGTTTGCCAGTAAACGCATTACTCCAAACAATAGCAAAACGTATCCATTGCAAATCCAATCTCGAACAAAATGATTGCGGGAATTTATTTTAGTCATTGCACAGATAATTCAAACACCTACGATACAGGTAATTAGGTACAGCGCTAAAGGTTATAATATCCCTTGTCAAAGAATAATTAAGATAGAAGGTTCAGGAAACAGACTACCATCAATTAACACCTATTATATGCTAGCCGGAGAGAATAGCAGATAAGTTTACAGTGCCATCTTCCCCTACCGCCCATGGACGTTATAGTAGGACTGTAGAACTGTTAGTTGGTTAGTACGAGTGCGTTTTTAAGTCCGCGAAATGGCGGGG
>LGAG01000519.1:86703-97287 GCA_001278395.1 Lerema accius
ACATGTTAAGTGACTTATTAAAAGTATTAATATAAAATTTTATCTCAATTTCATCATTAATTTTAACACTATCGACAATTAAACAACGCAAATCGCGCCGTTATAAAGTTCCTTATCAAGCAAGGAAAGTCTTTGCAAATCATGGAAGAGATGTCATCGGTTTATGGTGACTCTTGCCCTGGAAAAACGACTCGTAGTTCCTGTTAGTGAGAGCTATTAATGAGAACATTAGTTCAGATTAGTTGATTACTTAAGGAGACGCAGGATTTAGTACTGTTAGTGGAAGTAAGACCTGTTAGTAATATTAATAGTCCAGTAAGTTTTTTTTTCCCAGTTGAAGTTGGTCAATACATGCGTTGCTACCCCTGCTGATTATGTACGCCTCTTGTTTAAGTGTACTCTGTAACTTAAGCCAAATAACTGACATGAAAATTCTCATCTAACTAAAAATCTACACATGATTACGATAAGATAGGTAGGCTAGACTTTCTACACTAATTAATCTATCTATATGACTCAAGCCGCAGTCTAAGGTAAACATATATAAGACATAGTAATTATATGCACAATAGCGGTAAATATCTCTTTAATCTATCCCTCACGTCCCACGTCAGCACGTGCAGTGCCTTATCTTACAGGTAACTTTATATACCCATAGTTACATGTCAAACACTGAGATTTACGCACAAACTAGCCCCTTCACATACTGAGTTATACCAGAAAGTATTTAAGAATTAGTAACGAAAGCTTTAGTAAATACCTACTTTTAAGAATACCTAGGCGTGTCTTGGCAAGAATTTGAACTGGACTTTGTAATGTAAAAATAATTCTTGACAGCATGTTTGGAGGTAGTAATATTATGTGCGTCGGTTACCTATGTTACCAATCTTGTGACAAAATTTTGCAGTTCTTTACGTACGGAACCTTTGGCGTGTGAGTCTGATTTACCCTTACCTGGTTTCAGGGTTAGGTAGGTAATCCTTTCGGTACTCTTACTCACAAACACGGCTGGGGGCGCGCTTAGCAAATCTGCGTACAAACAAGTAATTATTGGATGCGAGCCGCGTCCTTTTACGAATACAAATACATCCCACTATGGTCTAATGAGTCTCAGGAACTATGAACAATGCATGCGAGTACCGGTATGCAGGCTCAATGCAACCTCTGGTGCGTTTAATATGCCCATTACAGCAAAATCTACGTAATTCATCTTGGAGATTATAGTTGGGAATTTCAAACAGTTACTTCCTTGGATACGTTTAATTTGTTAATTATGTAGGAACGGTGATATCATTTATGTTTGTGCTGTGGTGTTAAGGCTAGGGTCATTTAATAATGCAGGCCCTAAAATAGAGAAGAAGTAGGTACCTAGTATAGCGAAGTCATAGTGGCAATCTTGTAAAGGTCACAGAGGTCATAGTACTCAAACAATTGTTGCTAGTCTATTAATATTTACGTGAATTATTTATAAAGTCATGTCACAAGCCTTTATAGGGCTTAGCAAAAACTTTGTTACTCAGGTTGGCCACTAATAAAACTGAACTGGTAGAGTACACTCTAAGCAAGGTGCTTATAAGGAGAAAATCATAGTCTACAGTAAAACAATTTTGTTGAAATTAGCCGTAGTATGTTTAGCACTTTAGATAGGAACCTAAATACCTAGGCTTAGCACTCAAATGAAGAGTTTATCGAAGAAAATAAAATTATTATTGCCAGACACGTTACACTCTACTCGATAGCGATACGAGACACGAATCGAGCAATCGAATTCGGTATTCCGTTTAAATCAAGTTGCGAAGTCGTGCAGGCATCTCGTCGTTAATAACATCTCACCATGACTGATGATTCAAACGATTTTGAATCTTATTTAACTGTGATAAAGACACCGTTGAATGACTTCGTGAACTGAGGATTCTGAACCTGCTTAGCAATGAACGATGCGTGATTCCGATCGCCATATTACGGTAGTTTGATTGGTGACGGTAGACAAATACCTTTGAATGTATAATGCATATGATCGCTTGTTGCTTAGCGGTTGCAGAAATGCATAATTATTTTATACGTCCCTTCGTATGGGCATTACGTGTAGGCATAAGATGTAAGATTTACGTGATCCGATCTTTGTTACGAAAGTCGTAAGTAAACAAATGGGTAAGACGCATCTCTAGCTCAAGTTACAAATGCGAATGCTTGTAGGTGCGTCGTAATGGATTGTGGAGGGAAAGGTGGAATTAGATGCTGAGATTCCGGCAAACTGTTTTGTTCTGATGTGATGTATGTTCTACATTGTAATGTGGCTTATAATTATAGCGGTTACTAGTGGACTCGCCCTCGCTTCGCTTCGGGACACCAATGCCGAAATGAAAGTAAAAAAAGTAGCCTAAGTTACTTCTTATTACATCTGATACCCGCCAGTGAAATTCCAGCCGTTGCAGAGATTAGCCGGATCAAACAGACAGACGGACAGACAAAAAAAATTTGGTACGTGTAGGTACCTATGCATTAACTGAAAAACAGGTATTTTAATATTACAAACAGACACTTCAATTTTATTTAGTTGCATAGATGGATAGATTGTTACGTTAATATTTTATACTATCGCTGTTATGAGATATACTGAATAATAAAGTTTAGTTCAAAAGTTACGACTGAACAGATGAACATTATACCTACTAACATTTGAGTGCATTCAAGTACGTTACGCAATTTTTGAAGATTTTGAAGTAACGTTTTTCTGTAATCTTCCTTCCTCTCTCTAAACGTTACGTAACGCTCAAACGATCCTTTTAACATAAAAAAGTTGCCATTCTGCCGATTTAGAATTATATTCCCTAGTTTATTGTAATAAAAAAAACAATGTTACGTAACGCGTTTTTCAATACCTCCCTCGCATCTATGTAACGCCTTGTAACACTTTATAAGACAACCCCCAATTTGGGTTAGGTACGTAATACTTACCGTTGTCGGTTACAAACCTTTTGACATTTTGTTTGGTAGTTACGAGTAGGTACGTAGGTAATGCTCTTGTTTTTCGTGTCGAAATGAAACCTTACAATTAAAAGTTTTCTTTTGTTAAATCAAATTTCAAGTGTTTTCTTTTATTACAAAGAGAGTGCGAACACCATGTTTCAGTATTTTTTCCTAACATTACCACAGAGTAATGAGAAAACTATTAATTGGGAAAGATTAAGTATTATTTAAAAGCGAAGGGGGTATTTTAAATAAAATACCCCGTGTCACTCTCACAATGAAGACGAATAAAATGACACTATAATGTTAATATCTGTCAAACCGTTTATACTTTACAGCATGCCAAAGTAACGGACATACATACATACACACTTCGCCAGCCGAAACCCACTTACTAACAGTGTAGTAATAAAATTGAAATACCGTAGCAAGTCCTTAAAAAGTTTTATTTAACAGTAATCTCAACAGATTAAGGATAACCATTCGTGGAAGATGGGTATACATTTCGAGTTAGCAGACGTTAATTCTGTTATGTCGCGTGAATTGGACGCTAAATATTTTGCTCGCATCGTATCAACTTTCCGAGCTAATATCACGACTCATTGATAGAGTAATGTGTCGATAGAGATTCAATCAATTATGGGTAATTTTAAGTGTATTACAATGTACCTAATAAAAGATATTTATGTTAAAGAAAACGTAGTTATTTAATGTATATTTAGGGAAAGTAATTCAAAAGTGAATTGGCATGTATAAATTAGAAAATTAAAACAATCTCTACTCTGTTTTACTCTAGAGGATGTTACGATATCAAGACTTATTACTGGATTTTTAAGTGTGCTGTAGTCTTAAAAATAATTTAATCCCTTCGCCTACAATTTCCTGGGAAGACGCTACCAGAAACGACGTTGATAATAATAATAATTTTGGGAACTATGATTTTTTTAACAATCATTGTCATATACCTTTTAACAACAAACACATCAAGGTGTTTTAATGAGGCCTCTACGTGATGGAACGACGTCCCCACGCAAGCCTTCCATATAGTTAGGGTCCCTAACATCTTGGTCCCGGGCCCATGAAACTAGTGAGATATTTATAATTCATTATTTTCATAATAAAAATTCGTGAGTATCTGCAGTGACACTACTCTATGCTAAAAGTTCCAGCGTCTTAAAATCAATTTACGTGCGGGTGGCTCAAAGAAAGAATTTCTCATAAGACGACCCGGTTGAGGACACGTGCTCGCTACCCGGCTGCCGGCTTGTCCCGGGTATAGCAATAACACGGCCTTTGTAAGCCCAGGGTTTGGCTTTTTGTACGGTTCACCTTTGAAAGTGATTAAAATTTTCCGCCAAAAATGACAATGCCGACCATACGACTGACTTGTTTTGTTGACGCTTTTTAAGGTATGGCATAGGTTAACTTTGATGTGATTATGACGTGTTAATTTTTAATTACCTATACAATTCTTACTGTGAATATTACGTGAGTGTTTTGTTCTAGAACCTTCTGAAATATTTTAATATACTTTGTGTTCTGGTATTCAAAAGAAGAATACTTTCTTTTCACTAAATAAATACAGAACAGAATGCCATCAGTCATTAAATCCGTCCGTTGTGACCTAGTTTGGTTTACAATAAAAAGTAGATAGAAGTCATAAAAAAACTTGACTGCAAAAAATAGGGAGGAGCACAAATTAGCTAATTTTACTCACACAATGGAGGAATCCAATACCACTTCATATGTCATAATCGTGCAAAAAAAAACATTACCTTTCTTTTAGTCGGGCACCACAAAATATTCAACATCATAGCTAAAAAGAGCTATAAACAATGCTAATTAACAAAGACAATAGCGAACCAACAGTTTCGTTTCATAATTTTAAAAATTTCTACCAATATTTCAAAGAAAGAATTCGCAATAAAATCGTCAGAGCCCCGCCTACTCACACGTATTGGCGAGCGTGTGTTGGAAAAATGGGGGAAATCGACGGAAACGAAGTATGGAGTAGAGTTGGGTGGAGTTTCGTATGTAAGATATGTGAGTGTCTTAGGGTAGTGTATACCAATAGATTTTATTCACAATAGTTTCTTTATGACTCTTATTGTTGCGAGTAGTAACTTGTATAATGAGAATAAAGTTGTATAACGGTAATGGAATTGTTAATGGCCTTAGTGTTTCATTATGAGTCAGTATTTAATGATATGATGATATTTAAAGGTGTCTCGGTTCAAATCTTGGTACAATGTTTTAGGGTTACGTAGAAAAACGTGAACCCTTACATAATGTTAGATACCCAAAATGTGTTTAATTTTTTTTAATGCAAAAAATATTTTTACTTTTAATGAATAGGCACAGCACAGTCGACAGACGAAAGGTTTCCTTGATAGAAATTTAATGTTGACAATGACGTTACAATTAGTTAAGGCTGTGTTGATTAAAACGTAATAGATAACATTTAAAAAATAGTAAAAAAAATATCGCAGGACACAAGAGCTGGATAGGAATCCAGGCCTTCGGTGTATAAAACTTACGGTCTTACCACTAAACCATTATGCCTCATTAGATTACTGTCACGGTTTCTAAGCATGCAATGCCCTGATCCATGTTACATTCTGCACGATAACGAATTTCACCAACCAACTACAAACTAAAAAGGCCACTAGACTTAGGCTTCGTTTACACAGGAGAAAAGAGAATAGGCTAGATTCTACTAATAATAAGAAGAATGTATCTAAATTTCTAAACATTCATTATAATGTCAAGGTTATGGAAAACAAATATTATGTTAATACAAAAAATCAATGGGTACCTACGAGTATATTTGTTACTGAACACTTCCCAAACGTTGGACCGATTTTAATATAGGTAAATAACTTTGTGACTTCGAAAAATGGTGTATTTGAGAAGGACTGATTATCATTTAGGGACCACTAAAACTAATTTCACAAGGAACCAGCTAAACTGTTGAAAATATTAAAACGCCGTCATAGCAAAAGTTGTCCAATGTAATGAGGAAAAGAAATTATATTGCACAACTACACATTTGCAACGAAAAGACGGACTTTTCTTTACGTGCAGAAGTCGAAGCCTGTGTGCACAGCGCCTTAGTTCAGAAGCATGAATGAATCGTGTCAGACTATCGCAATATTGCAAAACTTTGCATAAGAACTTTTTATTAATGGCTGCTAGGGGCAACGTCTTTGTTCCCCAACACTCCTTTTCAAGACTTTATTTACATTAAACTTGTAAATTATAAGGGTCCGACCGAAACAGGTTTTTTGGCTGAAACCGAAACCAAACTTTCGGCCTTGATCTTAATTTCGGCCCAAACCGAATCATTGCTGTTAAGCAGTAAAATATTGCGGTCTTTTTAGAAACTTATTTTTACAATACACATACTAGACAAGGCAGAAGTTGTTTTGCCACAAATTTTTGTTGAAGCCGAAACCGAAACCGAAAGTTTGGTCGGACACTATAAATTATACACTTTATTGAATTCACCACCCTACTTGTGTTTAAGGTTATACCTGCCATCTATTTCTGGCTTTACTGCCGCTCCCATTAAACACAGCTTTTGAAAATGTTTAAGTTATGTCAAGTTTTATTGCAGTTATGAAAGGGAATAAAATATTTTCATTGCAACGTTAAAAAGTCACTATATTTTAAAGGGAAATAAATATAATTTTTAATTGAAATGATACAGAAGAATAGAGAAATTCTACCTAGAAGATAATTACATTCATCTTGTTCTAGTTTTTAAGCTCAGTAATGTACCATTTTGGAACATTAAATTTAATCCCAAATGAATAGGTTTAGTAAATTTTTTATATTTGTTCCTGTTGGCAACATTTAATTTAAATATAGACAATGTAATATCATTGACATTATTGAGTGTGTTCTTTTGTTATTCTTATAATGGCGTAGGTGCAAGTTTATGTTTAAAGAAATAAACTAATATTACATGACCTATAACCTTTTATTTATTAACCGATTTCAAAAAAGAGGTTATATTAGAAGAGTTCCATTTAGCACGCAGTTTTTCGAAAACCTTGAACCGAATATCACACATTTTTATGTTTATCACACTTTTAATGTTTAAATTATTTTTTCAAAAAACTGCTTTGGAAACGAAAAGTTTTTTTAACTAACACAAGTTAAAAAACGGAATTAACATGATATGATACTCTTTGTTCTGCCTCTTTTTGGTTCTTGAGAAAACAACGCTGTTACAAATTCGACGTGTTTGTCAGTCACATAGCGGTACGTAAAACGGACCGAATAAGATGGTTGATGGTCCTATGATAATTGAGTCGCAATCGAGTCTCACTAGAATCGCAATAGCGTTTTTATAGTAAAATTAGCAGAATCGATCCTCTGCTATCCCTTGCTATCGATTTGACATCCCAATCCAATCTCGTTACGATTCCTTTGTCCCATTCAAACATCAATCACACTGGCTGGCAGACGACTAGTTTCAATCCACTTAAACTAATCTAAATAAACATAAATAAGAGAAATCCGACGGTAGCCGCAAGAAAACCATTTGTATTCATGGATGAGACTATTCCCTTATTTTTTCCACCGTCTTCATTTTCATCTCTCGAATAAGTCTACGTTATCTGTCCAATTGTATTTAATGTTCAATCTATATACGTAGCTGAGTTATGTACATACATTTCATTTACTCGATCTTCTGTCCCGTTTTGGCACATTTGCTGTCCCTTTCGTTGGATTTCCAAGCGCCAAATCCTACTTATAGCGTCTCTTGGCTCAGCTGAAATGGATTTTTTCTGCGCTATTCTTTCCGATTGGTTTTGATACTTTGAGTGACAATTATTTTTGATTTCTTTAAATGACTTTTAATGGTACTTCAGGTACTTTTCTTATATGTTATTGCTACTTTAAAAGCAAACAGTTATTGATTTTGCTGTAAAGTTTTTTAATAACTTTAAAAAATCTATCTGGAACTTCTTGCTATAAACGATGTTTCATTTATACTTTCAACGATTTATAGTTGCCTTGATGTTTTCGGTTTTCGACAATAGATGACAGTACACGTTTGTAAAAGTTATGCGTAATAACAATTATGTGTAAACACTTTTAGCTAGCCTACTTCTAATTACCTAGGTACTCATTCTATAAACATACCCAGTAACTAATGAGATCATTACAAAAATGCGCATATAACATAGGTTAGTGTTAGTCCTATACCTACTACCTATACCTACCTAGCTACTTTCAGTAACAAACAATGAAATATTCCATATAATCCAGCAACTGTTGTTAGCAGTGTTTTGTAATTTAAACCCTAAAACGAATGTAGCACGTTTTGGCTAAATGCCAACATTAAATTTATTCGGGCCTTTCCTTCCTGTAACACTGATACCGAAAACGTGTAATAAAACTTACCAAACACAACAGGGAGACAAAATTTATTGATTTTCTAGTTTACTATAGTATAATGTATTTGTTATGTGCAAAGTGACAAATAACAAGGTTAGGTTGATGATTTGATATGAGTTTATCAACACGAAATGAGGAAGCTAGGCTTAATGGTTTCAAAGACAATTGTATCGTCATATTAAGGACTTTATTATGCAAACATAATAATAATTATAACTTAGTTTGATTCAACTATGAATAAAGCTAAATTAATCACTTGGTTCATGACAATAATATCTTGAATAGAAAGCAAATGCGGGTGAGGTCAATAAGTAGATGAGTGACCGTCGAAAAAAAATTGAGCGCTTTTTTAAGCGGAGGACACGTTAAGGTTTCATAGGTCTTTGGATGAGATAGAAAGTTCTGACACATGGGCTGATCAAACCTCGACATCAGTCTGTACTAAATGTGTTAAAGTATACTCTAGACCTCCTCTATCATGAGAAGAAACTTGTGCTCAGTTAGTAGGTGATTAGTGGGCTGAATCGACTGTGCTTTTATTTATATCAATAGAGAAATATATATGAATAATAGTACAAGTAATAATTTTGCGTACAACACAATAATATATTTTACTAGGGTGTACAATAAAGAGTAAATAAATAAAAATAAATAAATAAGTATCAAGAACCATCAATCCTCGTATCGAAAGCAACGCCATGGTACGCACAGAGATATTTCTTTATATTCAACAAAACCACTCCTGGGAAATATACGTCTCGCTTGCGCATCGCTCCCGGCTTCGCTTGCTCTCGTTACGATGATTTAATGAGCAATGACAGTTGACAGATTGATGCCTTATTATGCTGATATTACACGCTTCAAATGGATTCGTTTTGAAAGGCGAAGTTGTGAGAGCTAGTTTAGTGTTTGGACAATTATTACCATATTTCTTTAGCTGAAATGTAATATTAGCATTGGGCTATTCAAGTAAAACGTATGAGCATCTTATTATACAAAAAGAGAGTGTGTTTGTCACTGAACTCCACCTAAACGGCTGCACCGAATATAATAAAATTTTTGTGAGGTGTTTTAGAGAGACCGATTACGGTTTCAAGCCACAGTTAGACCCTGCAAGTGGTACTGATGTCGAGATACTTCAAGGGACCAGCCAAATTATTACAGTTAATGAAACACCGTCATAGCAGAAGTTGTTCTGTATTATGATAGACATTTACTAAAGGTGTCATGATTATTCAATCGAGAATACTTGATGTAGAAATGTAAGGGATATAAAACCAAAATATGAGACAGAACAACGTCTGCCCGGTCATCTAGTATTTATATAAAACTTCTCGAATAGGGTATACTATTCATTAAATTTTTTCAATACTCTTAGTATTATTTCTTCGGGTATTCCCAAACACTCACCGCTGCGAATTACACAATTATCTAGTTAGATATCAATCAATCAATTCAATCAGCAGATGACTCTTTGATTTTATTGTTTTGATGACGGAGTCTCAATATCCGGTTAAACAGGATGCCTGCTCGTCATGATGATTTGAAAGGAAATTAAAACACTAATTTATTCCAATTGTTTTACATAATGGGTTTTACAGAAGTAAAAGGTTTATCAATGGTGAATAACCATGGCAACAGAAATCTATGAGTCAGTGATATCGTTAAAGAATTTATTTTCTCAAACGATTTTAAGATAAATCATTTACAGAGGAAATAAAATACTATCAAGTCTTCTAAATAAGACTGAATTGAGCACAGTAACAGTCATATAGAAATTACTTATAAAAAATTCAGAATTTAGATTTTCAATTTTGAAAATTTTTGAAATTTTTAACCTGCATATAAAATTTTTCTTACAATATTATGAGTATTAAAATGCTGCATTAAAATGAAACATTTCCGCACCTACACAAACTACTAGTAGAATTAAAAAACGGCATAACTTTCTTAACGTACCACGACAAATAGTTAACGCTTGAAGCCTACAAATGTATGGTCTTATAATCCCTTTGTATGTTAATAGGACGCTTAAAGCTTTTAAGGCAAATTTTAATTTGTTAAACGTAATGGCAGTAGGCTGAAATTGGTTTTAACGCACCTACATACATTGTCAAATTCAAATTCAAATTCAAATTCAAATCATTTATTTCGTCTTAGGAACTAAAAGCTCACTTAATCGTCAATCGTGTACTCTCGCCCTTA
>LGAG01000519.1:108438-125226 GCA_001278395.1 Lerema accius
TTTGCACGGTAAACCAGTAAATTGCGTTTCACAATTTCACTTTAATTTACGGATGATTGTGAAACGTATAGAGAGTTAACGGAAGGATTTACTCTCTGAGTAGTTTACTTTATAAATAACTACTGATATCTTTACTTATCGATTGTGAAACAGACCCTAAGAGTTATTGTTACACCGTCATAGCAAAAGCTGTCTTATATAGTAAGCGTTTACCAGAAATAAATCAAAATTAAATGTCGGGAGTATGGAAAACTGGAATTCAAGCAAAGTTTAAAACATAAAGTTTGTTACAAAACCTCTGCCCGGTCGTCTAGTATCGTATAAACACTCGATGTTAAACGCAGGCTATATTAACCACTCGGTAACTGACAGCGAGCTTCAACCATGTCAGAACCGACATTGTATGGGTGAAATTAGTTGAGTTTAGCCGTTTCGCAATATGTCCGACAAGGTCGCAGGATCAAACAGGGTAGGAGCGCCAGTCGCGGCCTCCCGAGGGCTGTGTGATTGATGCGCGGTAATGACTAACGTAGGGTTGGCTGTTGGCTGTTGGCTGGTGGCTGTTGGCTGTTGGCTGTTTACTTCATTATGAAAGTATTTAATAGTCATTACTATTCTCACATTG
Organism: Lerema accius; assembly: GCA_001278395.1. Lineage (NCBI taxonomy): Eukaryota > Metazoa > Arthropoda > Insecta > Lepidoptera > Hesperiidae > Lerema > Lerema accius. The sequence goes on from LGAG01000519.1 coordinate 109,064, forward strand.
TGTCGGGACTTTGCAAGCTAGAGGTTTTTCGCTTTGCAACACTATACTGTCATTCCATACTACATACTGTCTGTCCATTTGCCAAATAACTAAAGTGGCGTAGTTTAGGCGTAAAAGAATTACAGACAGACAAACTGACAGAGTTCCTTTTTACAATAATATTAGTATGAATGAATACTTGAATAGATTAATATTTACAATTAATTCAACAAATAAATTAATATTCTACAACTTTAACGTTGTAATATTATTGTTAATATTAATCATTATTCATTGCAAAATATCATATTGTTATAACTATAGGCAACTATATCATGTTCTCAGAAATTCTATCAACCCTAACAAGTTTAACTCGATGAACTGTAGAGGTATTTATATTATAAACAAACAAAATAATGAAAACAAACACACAGCACAACATGTTTATACACAAAACACAATTGCTACTTTGAAATAATTATCTTCTGATACAATAAATTAATAATATAACAACACAACGTAGGTACCTACGTGTGTTTGTCACTGAACTCCTCTTAAACGGCTAGACTGAATTTAATAAAAATTGTGAGGTATTTTAGAGGGACCGAGTATGGTTTCGAGTCACAGTTGGACCTCCCAGGGGGTGCTGATATCGAAATACTTCAAGGGAACAGGTAAACAATAAATACTTTGAAACGTCCTCATACCAAAATTTGTTCAATGTGATGAGAATTTTCCATAGGTTTATAAAAATTGAAGATTGGTAGTATCTGATGCAAAAAACTAAGGGTTCAATCTTACCGTATTAATTATGCTACAGAACGAAGTCTGCCTGATCTGCTAGTAATATATAAAAAGACAACTAAAATTTGTACTATAAAGCATAATAATCCCTACTAATATTACAAATGCGAAAGTAACTCTGTCTGTCTGTCTGTCTGCTACGCTTTCACGCCTAAACCACTTAACCGATTTGGATGAAATTCGGTATGAAGATAGAACTGAACTTGGGAAAGGACATAGGATACTTTTTATCGCGAAAAAGTCGCGCAATATAACTGAATTTCACGCGGGTGAAGCCGAGGAAAACTAGCTATCTATAAAATAATCGACTAAAATGACGGAACTACAAAGGTCCCAATTTTCAACATAACCCTAATAAAACAATTCGCTAGTTTAACTACTTTTTACGCCTCTTCATACGCAGACAGGTTTTTCACTAAATGCTTTAACATTTACATACTTAAGCCACATTAAGGCATTACTAAAAGGTACAGAAGATAAATTAATTTTAATTTCGCTTATAAAGGAGGCGGATAATTTTTTCGCATTTAAAAGCAATTTAATTAATGGTTCAATTTACATTAATTCTTAAAAAACTATATAAGGCACTTGTTTCACCATAACCCTCAGTTGCTAGTTTTAAAATAGCTCCAAGTTGTCAATCCCTTTATAATAGCGGGTTAAGTATTCATGACCCTGTAACACAGTTGGATCCTTTGGACGGTTCCGGGTTCTATTCCGGGTCGGACATTTTATCTGACCTTTATAAGAAGTAGGATTGTTTCATTTGTTCAACTGTATAGTAACATATTTGTGTAGGCTATACGTATACATTTTCTTTTTATTTCAATTTAATTAATAAATACATGATTTGACTCATAAAATGTTAAGCTTTTTTATTTAAGTACCTTAATTTAACCCTAGAAATGCGTAATGTTTCTAAGAGACTCGATTTGTCATCTGCAAAGGAAATACATATCCAACCAAATGACATACAATTGTATCGTAATTAACCTATGTAAGTCCAGCGACTATTAATAAGCAAACGCTTAAAATTTTTTGCTGCTATGTTCTTTCTTCTTTATAAAGGACAGTAAAAAAAGTGACAAAGTAAAGTTAAATGTGCTACTATTACGCGTATCTTATCACATAATAAAAGATTATAAGTTCTCGAGATATCCATAATAAGTATCGTAATGTTGATTATTACCGTAAAATAAAGTGGCTTGAATAATTGTGAGATTAACTACGTTTTCACTGAGAATATTGAAGTGATAAAATATTTTATGAATAACGTGTTGAAAGTTTGTGATTATTAATAGAAAATAATCCTACTATATAAAAATTTGGGGGGTAATTAAAAAAAATTGCCTATGTTACCCGTATAATAGAGACGAATGAATCCAATGACAGCCATTAAAACTGTAGAGCGTGCGAAAGAAATTTATATACATGCAAACATAATTACATACCTACGTGACTATATACGCTAGAAAAACATTACCCTCATTTGAGCGCAGTCGGCTAATAATTCATACTAGTGTGTAATCGGCTGAAAATAAAGCTAAACTTAATTTCGCTTAACTTTACCTCACGATGGCTATTATTAATTTATTTTTATTCAACATCGCCCCGTCTGGTAGCTGATATGCGCACAACCCGCGGCCACGTCTAGTGTAATAACACACTGTTTGTCTGTAGTGTCTATACAACATTATGCGTGACTATAGACTTCATTATGACTAGACATGGCATTACTCTTATAGGTGTCAGAAAGAAAAAGATAAACAATAAATCTGACTATTAAAAATGAGGGGAAGTATTAAAATAAATTATTTAAAAAAAAAGAAGATTAAATCCTCTCCGACTAGTATTATAAATTAGAATGTTTTGCAAAGATGTTTGGATGTTTGTAGTCCTTCGTGCTCCGTTGAACGGATTAAGCTGCAACTTGGCACATAGGTAGGTAGTTTGCATCCAGGAATGGAACATAGGATAGATTTTATCCCAATTATAGGTTCTCTTTGGATAAATCCAATATTTTTAAAATTACTCTTCCGCAGGCGAAGCAGCGGGCGACGTCTACTTATTCCATAGATTTCATTCTCACAATGTCGACGCATCCAATGACATTTCATAGCCGTTTATTCTGTAGAAAGTTCTGTATTTGCCTGATTTTTAGCAATTGGTTTATTTGTTTTTCTATTCATTATTACAACATTGTTTAGACACAGCGCACAAAGGACGGAAATCTCTGTTGATAAAGAAATGACGACAGACATCTTCCAGCATGTATATCGAACAAGTCTGTAACCTATTGTTTGACATAACGATCCATGGTCGAACTTTGACCACAGAGGTTATTCTAGGTCTAATTAATCCATGTTCTATAAAGTTACCCACGCAAACCACGCCTACAGCGTACAGGAGCACCTGTACTAGTTTGGTTTGCAAATTAGCTTCATAAAAATACTAGTTTCATACGCGCCTAAATATTTAAAACTGGAATATAATTTATGCTCTCGTATATAAATACATTAATGACGTCAATTGAATTAGCAATGCGTATAACTAGAATAGGCATCGCGAATGGCGCAGTTAAAAAAAGTAATAAAATTATAATATATCTAAGACTATCTGTCTGTCAAGACGTTTGGAATCGTCATAGGAACAGAACTGATAAATTAATTACTAATTTTATTATATTGATGATTTTTTACAATGTTATTTATTTTATGTTGTAGTTCTTGAGATGAAATAAATATTTTAAATAAAAAAAGTTTTAAATGCATAGTTTTGAATGCAGCAGAAAACACAGATATGGGTGCACTTAATGCATGCCTTTTACCATAATCAATGATTTAAAAATCACACAATTTTAAAATGAATAAAATATATTATTGAGTCTTCAGTGAGGCAGTCGTATTAAGAACTGAGTTATTAATGTTGGCAGATAGCCCTATCTATCAGAATGCCCATTCTGAAGTTGGATGAGCATACATTGTTGCAAAATATTAACGCTTGCATAGCTAACGAGATCAAAGCTGACTAGTTATTAATGGTCTCCATACTTTATCGTAAACCTCACGACATCTGACAATCTTTCGACATTAGCACTTAAAAATTAACACACGTCTACCGCGTTACATTCAGAATCTCTCAAGAGATTATAACAACTCCAGTAGCCTTTACAAGGCAATTGTATTTACGAAAATCGTTATCACCACCAATTATCTCACCGAACATTTCCACGAAGGCGTAGAATTAGCCTGTCATCATTGTTGATTAAATACATGCGTCTTGTGTTAACAGTAATCGAGAGATGCTGATACCGTGTGCGTGGCAACGTCCGAACCAATATTTACGATGGCTGGAGCGATGGCGGCGTGGCAATGTACCATTTAATTCTGCAGAGGTGAGTATAATGACGTGGCGATGTTCTCAGGAAGACCTCCCCGGAGTAACGCGATCGACCAGGGATGTATTGTGGGTTATTGGTAGGATATTTATTTATTTTAGATATCGGAATTTAATTTACGTGTACATCCATGTTTAGTTACGTGGGAAATCAGATTTATGTGTGACTAGTTTTGGACTGTCCAAGGTATTTTATCTAAAGCTGTCCAAAAACTAAGCCCTAATATGTAGTAAATGGCTTGCAAAGTGGTGTCAATAAGTAAGAACCTCTAGGTTCTAAAAGCTTGTAGTTATTTTCAACTTAATTAATAACATTTATCAAGTATACTTTACTATTATGCTTTAAAATTAAAGCATGTTAACACAATAAATATACAGCACACTGCCGGCCCTGCACGATCTTTATCGAGAAAAAAATCCAAAAGGAACTTCGTAAAATAATTTGCAGAGGTATTATAATAATTTATAGCTTCATTGGCATCGATAACCAACTTGCCCCACCCCGGCAGAGCGGCGAGAAACGATGATTGATTTACCAGCAACATTGCTAAACTAAATTATAGTGTACGCTTAACTAACAAAGAAAGGAAAGTGTGTTGTTAATAATTTCTCAGATGTCGTCTCGAATTCACGGTTTTTGCATCGAAAAAGTGTCTTAACGGTAGGTGCGTATAATTTTTCAATCTCAGACCGTAGTGTGCACTTTCTTTTTTTAATAATCTTTTTGGTTTTAAACGATGTTTAAGTATAAGAAAGAAAAGTAGACTTTATAATGATCAGCATAAGGGTTATGGGAAAACAATAAAGCTCTCTGAGCTGGAATTATGGGGTCTATGAAGTAATCTACGATACACTTTGACTGTATTGCAACCTGCAACGCTAAAAATGTTGCAGGGTCAATTTTAGAACAAGAATTTGCTATTTAGGCGTATAAACTGTACTACCATGTTAACTACCATCTGAATAAACTTAGATACTCGTAGCCTCTGATTCTATCTATCAATCACCATAGCCACCTCTATTGTACAAAATGTTACGCTCTAACCCCCTTATTAATAAGCACTAATTACCTCTCTATTTGGTTTAAAAAGATTCAGTGTTAATAAACACAAAGTAAGCAATCAGTATAGTCTAATATACTCTTTAAATTAAAGTTTATTTTAGGATCTAGTTATCCATAACGGAGCCTAACTTGAGCCCATTCGTGTATGAAGAAATTTTCATGAGTAAGGCTATGAGACACTTCTATTTGTATGAACACTATAGGATATAAGATTAACTGAATCGTAAATCTAGCTTAATCGCACATCGTTATCGCCGCACCACTAAAAGTAGGACAGATTCCTTTATCAGAACACATGCTCAAACATTAAAATTTTATGTTAAAATTACAATGTAATAAACTCACGTACCCTCAGTTTTTAAGTTAATTTACGACGAAATAATTGAAGGGGCGGGAATCAATTATGCTACTAATATCAACATTGGATTCTAAATTATGGTCCCCGCACACTTATAATGAGAGAAATACTAAGCTCAGTTACCTCAGTGTTATAGTCAGCGAACTTATCTCGTGATGAGTTATTATATTAGTTTTGTTAACCATTTATGGGTTTGTAAGCAATTTCAGATAGAAGTAGGTTGTTCGCGGTACACGCTTCGGCTAGCTAATAATTTACTTCGATTTTATGTTACTGTAGTCCCGTTATGAGTTATAAAGGCCGTATTTGTAGACAAAAATAATATTTTAATGCTCGACGACAGAATGGATACAGAACTTTCAATAGTTCATCTCCTTTGATCTTACAGAGTAGCAATTTCTTAACAGACACGCGGTAGCGTGGCAAGCCAAGTTTAAAACAAAATAATGGCGAGCAGGACCGTGTGTAATTCAATATTTCGATAGGTGTCATCGCAACCTATTAATGGCTTACATGAATCTCTCCTTATAACTGTGTAGAACTATTCGCCACTGCTCCAGTACAAACCTTTAATGGGTTAGTGAACAATCCGAGTGTCAAAAGTTTTTATAATCCCCAAGACCTCTAAAGGCATATATGAACTATCACCTAAGGATAACCAGGAAAAGTGGCAACACCTTAAAAAGCCATTCGAAACACGGAAGTTCTCAAGATATTTGACTTGGATGGTGCTTTTCACTAAATTCGTTTACCCTTGAGGAACTTCTGGGAACTCTGATAGGTATTAGGTACCCCCTTTCCCTTAGCTGTATAGATAACAATCGATTAACTTCTTAAACAGATATTATATGCCTTATGAGGCCAAACTTAAGATATTTTAGTGCCATTTTAGTATTCAAGAATATTAAAACATAGACGATTTGTACAAAGTGCAATACCCATACCGGCGAAACAAGATCTCGATCCCATAAATCTTTTTTGCTGACGCTCCAGGCGTGCCGTAACCGATTAGTAGGTGCGCCTTGGTTATCTACCGCGAGAAACAATTTCCAATGCATTATATAATTTATGACTTCATCGGCCAATCGCGGGGTCACGAATAAGGAACGTGAGATGAGTTTGGAGAATCAAATCGCAGGTTATGGGGTGGAATACTGTAGAGGCACTATAGACATTGCTAGCTAGATTGATATAGCTAACTTCATGTCGATGTAAGCTGATGAATTGTTGTTTATAAAGGATGGATATAGAATATTATATTAGTTATCATAATTACAGAGCGATCGTATACAATTGTGACTAAATAAGTGACGCACAAAAATCTGTCACTTGCTCGCTGTACTTCTGAGCGGCCGGCTTCATTATGGTGGAACTGCTACATATTAATTTTCGTCACTTTTTAACTGGCGCTTTTAATTTTTTTCTATGGGTCTTTGGTAATACGTTTTAAGTTTCAAAGTAACTTTCTGTCGTACTTCTAGAGATTTCCATCCCTCAGAACCGGTGTCACTGTAGGAAGCGTATAAAATAGTTTTGTATCTATTTAAAAGCTCGTAAACAGATAGTCAACGCGCTACTGGTTTAAGGAATGCTTTTAAACTCAAATAAATCCAGTTTTTGTCAAAACCGTTTACCATAAACTATCCGTTTGACCGACGAAGCCGCAAGCTGTTAACTCCGCAGTACTTAAACTACATTGTAAGTTAATAGTTTTAAACTGTGTTAAATGCTTTAAGGAAGCTATCACGATAGCACGATCTCTAATGCGTTCCGATTTGAGAAGCAAGAATACGATTATTTTGTACCATGTGTAGGTACTTAGGTAGGTATACGATTATTTGACACATTACGATATGAATATAAATTGTAAGCGAATTTCGTTAAAGTAAAAAGAACACTGTATAAATAATAATGATTGTTGTTAAAAACCATCAAATTTTGAAATGAATTTTTCTATGCATATTTATTAGTTATTACGCTCACTAAAATTTCCTAAATAATTTCAAGCCAAACGCGACACTAAAATCCGGTCTAGCAATAAAACAGAGTAAACAAAATATTTAAAGAATAGCTTGGAAAAAATCTACCCGAACCGTATCGAATCATGACTAACAAATGTGAAGAGTCCCCCAAACGCGTTATTCCACGCTCCGCATCAAGATTTCCTGTCCATCGACATATCAGGATGTTAGTAAAATGGCTCATTAAATTTGATGGCACCGACAATGACGTAATTACTTCATTAACATTGCTTTGTTTAATTTTAACGAGGACCGCTTTCGAAAGAGAAGAGTAAAAAGCTGGAAAACAGTGCTTTATAAACAATCTGCGGGTTCCGTCAATATTGTTTTAACCGACATAAAAGACTTGATGTTTGACCATAACGATATTATTATACAGAAGGAGAGGTGTTTGACAGTACTCATGTATATTCATAAAGGCGCTTTAAACATTTTACGGTAAGTTAAATATTTATTTGAAACAAGTATAGCTTACTGCGTTCGAAAATTAATGTTCGGGGCCACGGTTTTTTTAATAACTTGCACGTAATAATTTCTTTAAAGTAACCGCAAGATAGTAGTTAACTATGATTAGAGCCTATTGTACTTTATACATGGCAACACTAGATGTATCGTCAACAACATTTTGGCGGTGAATTCCATTGTAATGCTTGTAGTGAACACCGTATAAGGCTATAGTAAACAATCCTTTCTGTTAGGACTCTTCTGTTGAAGGTTGTTGAACTCCATGATACCTACCATTTGCTTCATAGCTTCAACAGTATCTGAAAATCATATATGGTTTCTTCTTGATACGGTGATGACGTCTCTTGATGATGCTGATGTCTTCAAGTGCCGATGATAATCAGCTAGATAATCTGCTCGTTTGTCAGCCACATAAAGTAATTTGTTGATAGCCTAATGACCTCCAACATAAGGGACCGGACCCACGAGCAGGAAAGTTTGACATCCCGTATGACATCATGAAGTGAATGATAATGATCTTAACGAGGTTTTTAATATGTCCGGTGAAACAGCATTCGAGATATTTATACCTAACACTCACCCACCCATTCAACGATCTACTAAGCCTTACGTTGCTTAAATCAAACGCCAGATGAAACCTGACAACCTTACATGTAGAAACTTAAATATTAAATACTGATGAAAATAGATCCTAAGATGAGATAGTAATGGGTTTTAATAGGGCTAGACTATGAGCCGGAGCACGTGTCAAAGTAGGAATAGAGAAAAAGATAAATTGTGAACCGCCTTTGATATCCGTTCATGTTACAAGCCGACGATTCTGAACCAATGTTACTTCAAATGTATTTCTCGTTCAGTGATTCGTATAAGCTTTTAATTGGTCGGTGTCGTGTGACAGGGTGTTGGTATACTGATTGATTATAATGCTTAAATTAATTCGTTACGTCTATACAAGTATCTCTTATTTTACAAAACGGGCAGGCTTCTGAATATATTTGATTATGAATAGCTATCTCCTTATTAATGTACATATTGGTTTTTGTTCTATTCCTAGACAGAATTATCTTTGTCCCTTGATTAAATATGTCTAATTGTATGATGCAATAACTTGAACTCAATAGCTATCATTTTTCACTACAGGGATTGAATTTATTTTTCTTATTAAGATTAAGGATAAATTCATTTTGCTGCTATTGACCGATTGGTTGACAAGATCATAAACGTTCAAAAGTTTATTAGGATTTACGAGTATTTCATTAGTAATACAAACCTTTTATAGGTGACTCAATGCACATCAGAGTTCCGTCTCAGATTTCAGAAGAATCACTTCTGAATCACTTTTAATATAGCAATTAAAGATCATATTATTGTCATATTATAACGGCAACTTCCACAGAGCTCGTCCCGTAATTTAAAAAAAGATTCGGTCGAATCCGTAATTTATAAACGGCAATAAAATAAAGCATATTTAATAGGATTAAGTGTATGGTTACGTGTGTCTAATAAAGCAAAATATTGTGACAAAATTGTTTAACAAATACCTGATCCGACAATAATCGTTTTGACACCCACACAATATCATTTAGCATGCGATTAGCGCTAAGCTCTCTGAGGAATCAATTTCGTATACCTACGCGATCTCCCAAAAATGGATACTCGTCATAAAAAGCCAATAAACAGTCGTCTGGAGCAATTTTCTCTTCTAAGTGTTACCATCTTATATGGCCGCGTATACAATTAGCCGAGCTCACACCTCTCTCGCCCCGTTAGTTGTCGTTCAATTTTATCGCATAGGTAATTAAACACCATAAAATCAGAGGATGAGGACCAGCTTTTGAACTAAGACGACGATTTCGCGTGCTTAAAATTCCACATTCCACATGTAGAAACGTCTAGAATGCTAACCGCTCAGATGGCATATTCAAGCCGCGCCGCCTTAATAGGACTCAAAGTTGACGCCGCGTTACTTTTTGCACGATTACAGCCAACATCATAAATTGTTTTTCTTTGTCATGACTGTAAAATAATAAGGCGCTTAACCTTTCGCCGTGCGACGTCCTCTCGTCCATAAATAACCGATAGAAATCATTGTCGGCGATGCATCACGATTTCCGAACCGTTCCCTGTTATTACGATCGAGTTTTTTAATTAACCGGCCTTAACACCGTTATTCTCGATAAGTAGGCACCACCCTCATTTCTCCGCATGAATAAAACATGTTAGGTATCTAATTTACATCGTATCAAAACACTACGCGCGTCTAAATCGCCGATTTGGCCATGTCGGCAATTTAGACTGTAATTTTCTGGTTAAAGCTGTATATTATCATAACCGGATGATTTAGTGTATGAGAACGGCTAAGACTGGAACTATTGATGAAGATTAATTTTTAAATTAACTCCGGTGCGATCGCGGGAGGACCGAGGAACGGAACCGTGGGTTGTTTATTAAGTTCGTAAGTATAGCTTATCCAAACCACAATCAGGTAAACGCTGGGAGAAACTATTTTACGCTGTTTTTAACCAGACACATTAAGTAAAGTATGGTTAATAACAGACGTGGGTAGGTATCGTATCTGAGATGTGAGAATTGAATAAGCAGTGCTGTGACTTGCAAACGACTACTCGTTTAATTAACAATTCCAATAATGACTCAAAGATAACATTAGGTTTATAATTAGATACGAATGTTACGTTAAAATTCTTATCTTTAATCGACTTGCTTGCGACTTTGTCCGTACAAATGTAGATAATCCCTTTTAATGTTATTCTATGTATAGCAGGAGAATTTTATGAAATAGGAAAATAAATAAATATGTAAAACTTCTATCTATCAACTTGTTAGTTTATCAAACTATTTGAAATTTTAATATCCTATCAAAATCGGTACAGTATTCTAATATCGGTAACATGGTTAAAAAATTAATTCATTTAAATTCAACATCAAATAGATGTACGAATACAGTATCAACAATTCTATGGGTGTGGATTATGATGGCTTGGACTGTGATTAACGTCTTCATCATCATCATGTTCACCTTTTGTTAAAACGTAGATGATGACCTGTCTAAATCATCTTTACTCTATGATCTAATAGCGTTACATAGCTCCCTAATGATGCTGACTCATAAACAATAGAGTACAAACACATAGCTCTTGTCACAGATGGCAACACTGTCCTCGTTACGTGAGTGTTGCCATCGTAATTTATTTTATCTGTCTTTTGATGCGTGTGCGCAGGGAATTTAATATTTTGCAAGACGTTCTTAACTAATACTAGTGTGTATGTATTTGCTAATTATTTTAAATTAGTTACTCACAGCTAAATCCTGTTAGAATTCTCGCTTGTTAATTATTAGCGTTTTGAAATTATTATTTACTCGCTGAATAACTGAGGATTAGTTGGTGCGTAGGTAGGTTATTTATGTCTTACGTAAATTTTAATATAAATTAATGAGGTAGGGACTGTTAATTATGAGCACGTGAAGTTAGCGTTACTTGCGTGTATCTGGCGTCAAAAAAAAAACTTTTCAATTTCATTCATTCATCATTCATTCATTCAATTAAAATAAATATTTACGTAAATGCCATTCTGTGGGCAATCCCGCAAGCAGTGTTGTAAATAAATTCATAATAAGCTTGTCACTCAAAATGGACCTATTATTTTTGACATGTAGGACAAAGACATTTAAATCAACTGGTTAATTTACATTGCAATTAACCAGTAGCTCTGTAGGTACTAAGATAAATGCTTATTGGTTTAAGTTCTAAATAATATTAGTTATCAATCATTTAATGTTTCTAGTAATTACTGTTAAAATAGGTAAGGGCTAAACGCGGTTGCCCCACAGAAAAGTGATTTCGTAAACACATTTAATTCTTCCAAAGGGAACCTATTAACAGGATAAACCTAAAGTCTTGTACAGATACGCTTTTTTTTTAAATGCGATACAAAATGCCGTGACTATAAAGCATGTCTGCCCAAGCCCTAATACCAGGTTTAATTTTATTCCGTGGGTATAAAGATTGATTTAAAGAAATAAAGATGCAAACAGCACAACCTTACACATTTATAATACCTTTTAATATTAAGGAAACGGATACCATCTTTCGAATTGCTATTGAAGTTTTTATTACTTTTGAAAGTCAAATGTAATCTTAAGGTAAAATAAATAGTAAAGCTTACCTGAAAAGACATATCAATTCATGTTGTCTATGACTTTATGTTTATTGGCTATGTTTTCATTGACTTCGTGCAATCGATTAGAAAATACTGTCGGCTTTATAATATAGTTGCGGATTTTATACGCCGCAGTGAGTTAAGATTTAAAATTATTCTATTAAAAGAGGACAATTTTGGATTGAAGAATAATACAGATGCGAGTTTTGAAATTTGACATACTTAAAATTTACATGGAGAAGTACAGGAAAGTGTATTTAGAAATGAAATAAAATAAGATTGATCTTGAAATTAACATTTGTTCCTATTTACATGTTTTAACAGTTTTTTATTTATTTATTGCAGGACTATTTCTCTGGCCACATTCACCGGATGGAGAATGATGAGAAGGGAACATTGTAAACACTGTTACTTCACGTGTATTCGCGAGTTTAGAGTCCATATTAACATAAAGCCTAGTCTACAATGACCAAGTCATTACCAGACGCACTGTACAGTACATTACACAGGTACAAATGAGGAGACCCATCAGCTATGGACTTATATTATTATCTATTTATAAAAATAAAATATATAACCTATTACTGGACACATGACTTAGTTACTACAACTTAGTTACTGATTAAAAAAAAAACTAATAACATCTAATTATTCTCAATATATTTAAGTAGGTATATTAAGATTTTTCTTTCGTTATTTATTTATTTTTGTTATACTTTAATTTGTATGTTTATTGTTACTGACGGAATAAATAAGTTTTCTTTCTTTTTAATTAAAACAAAAGGAGTTTTATTTTATAGTTAAGAAGACGTCGATAAAAATAAAAACGATCTTTTAAAGAAACAAAACCGCAAGAAAGTAATACATACTTAGAAAGTAAGTAATACATACTTTCCTGATACGAAACAATGTGTAGTACACCTTATAAACGAATGGTAAATCTTATTTGTTTACTTTTACAACAAACAGATCCAGTATTTAGCATCGGTCGCCACAACATTGTTGCTAACCCCCGTATTCACAAACAATACTTACCTAAAAATAATCATGCAAAGAAGTTTAAAGAACGCTACTACACTTAGTACTTTATAAAAAAATATTCATTATTTTGTCGCAAGGATGGATAAGGATATTTACAGCCCTGTGATTGATCCATTGAAGCGACTTATCTATTTCAATCTACCTTGTATATGACGGACAATAAAACCTGACATAAACAGAGAATGAAACAATCGATTCGTCATACTACTAAAAGGCAATTTGATTTTAGCGTTCCATAAAATATCTCGGCATTCTCTTCACTTTTGAATGAATTTATGAATTGGTTTCAATGAATTTACGCACAGGCGAGCACTTTGACACGTCATAGTCATAGTATTGATTCTGAATACGGGGGCAGACACAACATAACCGTAAGACATTGTGAGTTGTGATTTTTAAACAAATAGTTCATTCCCACCCTTGGTATTCGGTGTTATAGGTAACCCTAGTGTTTGTTAAGTCTACAACGCATCAGCAACCTGAAATACACGAGAACAAACAATCTTAACATGCTACTTTTCAAATTAGGTATTCTTTAAGTTGTACATTGAATTAATATATTACATACTCGTATTAAATTACATTCACGTTGACAAGAAACGAAAGAAAAAGAACTGATTCCTGTGCTTGAATGACGAATATTTGTCAAAGAAATAAGCTGACCTATTGGTTGATTGATTCGTGCTATTCATTTATTTAGAAGATGCATTTCAATTGACATTTTTCTTCTATACCAAATCTTTTAGAAAAGAATACGCCTATAACCTTTCAGGGACTTTAATCTACCTCTGTTCTAAATTTCATGGCAATCCGCCAAGTTGTTTGGACAAGAAAAGGGTAACAAACAGACAGACAAAATTTCTTTCGCACTTATAATATTACTAAATTACTTGGGATGAAGTGCATCTGAATTACAAAGCCATTAGAAATGAACTACTCTTCTTACCCATAGACAATTGACAGTCATTGAAGACCCCGTAGCCTAGTTGGTAATGACCCTGCCTGCGAAGCGAGGGGTCCCGGATTCGATTCCCGGCCGGGGCTGATATTTATGTGACAGATAAATGTTTGTTCTCGAGTCATTATAACAACATTTTAAATTAATAGTAAATCACATTAACCTTTTAATACGAGAGCCTGTGTCATAGTAACCTATTTAGCATAGCATAATATTAGCAACAATGTAGCTATGTGACTCACAGATGAAGAATAATAGCCTCTAATTCTGGCAGCTTGTATTCATTCTAGAACAGATTTATTCCGACTAAATATTATGATAATATTAGAAGCTGTACTACAAATTAATCCTAAATTATATCTGTCTTAACATTGTAAAGCGTTATTCATTGTAAGATTAGTAATAGTTTCTGTTAAAGTAATAACTAATTTTGTTGTAATGATGTAGATAATTTTATTTTATTTTATTATGAAACTTATATTATTAAATTTTTGACTTTGGAAAAAGACCATCGAAAAGACGACACTTTTTCAAGGTAGCCTAAAAATAATACTTATCTTCTTTACTATTAGTAAACCGATTAAACACTAGATTAACGATAAAGATAACTTGTCAATATAACATTCATAGTAACTCGCGTCTTTTAAATGGGTACTCTTTAAGTCAACAAAACTTTAGTTACAAAATCTCATCGGATAGAGGTAATTTAATGGTAAACTTGATATAATGTAGCATGGTACAAAGAACTCCAGTTTCTCCTATTGCGTGTGAAGGTTTAGTCTTTTCATTTATTAACTTAAGTTAACTGGAAGTAAATACCGACGCGCTGTAGAACCCTGTTCTAACTCCAGAGAGTAACTGAAAAAGAATAGAAGAAAAGCACTAAAATGCACAAAAAAAAATAGTAATTCATTTATAGAAAAACAAAAAACCCGGCTGTTAAATTGGGAAAGTACTTCAAAAATAATTATAGTGTAAGTCATTCTCACAATGAAAACGAATCCAATGACACCCTATTAGTTGAAATCCATCGGGCCGTTTAGGCTCTAGCTTAGGGTGCCGAAGTAATGGATATACATACATTACTCGGAAAACATTACCCTCCTTCTGACACAAAATCAAAAATCAAAATCAAAAATCATAATAGGTATCAATGATACTCTATGCACGTCATTTTTTTTTAATCAACCCCCGTTTCGTAAAGGTGCTTTAATATGGAGGAGAAGAAAGGGTAAATAAACTCCTGCGCACATCGTTTTTTGTTTTTTTTTTCACAGTCAAATAAACATTATGCTGGATATACATCCACCAGTCTTCCAACGTCTACTGCTAAATATAGGCCGACCGTAATTTGAGCCACTCAGATTGGCACAAACCTGCCCTATCGTGTCACGCAGAAACTAAACAGTTCAAAATGATTGTATGTTATTGCTTAAACGCTTCTCGCCTTTTATACGACAGCTGTCTTCTTCGCTACCTAGAAGCAATACATCCATGCACCTTAAACCCTACTCTTATGGTAATTACACACCAACCGAGATAACTGCGCGATAGTACACCATAACTCGTGCGGAATGAGAGGTAAAGAGTTCAAAATAATAATTCAAAACAAAAGATAGCTACGACGGCTTTGTGAAACGAACTTTTGCGATGTAAAATTCAAATTTCGAGTTTTTGTTTCTTTTTTGTTTGTAATGTTAACGTCTAAAGTCATCCAATTGTAAACCCACTTTAGCGATTTCCAGAAAGGAAATATCGTTAAAGAGGACGACAGTTAATTAATTGTTATTAACATAAATAATGTTTGAAAGCTACGTATACGTACTATGATTAAAATTAAAAAGCTTATAACAGCAAATCCCTAAACTAAAAAGCTTAATAAAAATAAAGTTAAAAAAC
>LGAG01000519.1:131140-146764 GCA_001278395.1 Lerema accius
CTAGCTACATCTTGCAGTGCTGAACTTTTACTCGACTGCACTGGGAGCAGTGCATTACCCGGCTGTGCTAGGAGTGGAATGTTTTTTGAAAGTATGGTATGCGTGTATGTATGTATGTATATATGTCAATTTCTTTGACATGCTCTACAGCTCAAATGGCTTGATGGAATGTCATTGAATTCGCTACCAAGTTAAACAGTTACCTAAACACTTACGTTACGCTGCCGATGTCCGTATATTATAATTTACCATTGATTAGGTACACGGTTAAATGAATTATTGTTTGAGTAGTGTAATGAAAGGTTATGTCTAAAATAAAAGTAAGGTTTATTCGCCACTGAATGAAGAACTATTAGAGAACTTTTTCTCCATATAATTTCTAAGATGAAACTTATACCAGCCGTAAAACGTAAGAACTCCCACACGTCCGTACATTCATTTGCCCGCCGGCGCATGTTAATGGGTGTACATAGTCGCTTACAGTGCCAAAACATGGTTTTAAAACATAACGGACCTTGTAATACCATGTCAATGACCTCGCGAGATACCGCCACTCGGCGGTGACATAAAAACTCCGTAAAACAGGAGAACGCAGTTGCAATTACAGAACGACAAGAACTAAACCAAAATTTAACTTTATTGCTACACGTTTACTTCGGCCCCTATTCTGCTAAATTGACTAACATTACAATTATAACCAGAATCAATTTTAATTAAATGATCGTAGTCAAATTGTCGATTATGTAAAACTTACGCATATTTGATAGACTATCGATACAAAACAAAATAACAAAAAACGAAATAACAGGCAGACTCCGATTTGAGTGATAAATTCGAAGCACAAAAGAAATTGCAAATGAAATTTTGCATCATCACATAGATGTATTTTCAATGGAATACTGTCAGTTTTGGACAAAATTAGTAAAAAACTAAATGTGTTAAGTTATTCTGCTAAAACCTTATTGAGACTGAATTTAATAAACTTAGCAGAATCAATACCCTGTTCCCTCCTTTTCTTCCCATCAATGACAAAACTTTCATGGAATTTACCTCTAACATAGTAATTCAAAACAATATGTCAAACACATTGATAGATTGCCTACTAACAGTCGCATTCAGAGACATAAATTAAAATCTAACGACTGCACCTACATTGAAAGAATGACGAGGTAATGAGAAGTATAAACTAATAATAACAATAAATAATAATATACAAAGTATGGCGAACAAAAACTTGTGGGAATGTGTATTTATGTGTATTTGTATGCAAGTAATAAGTAACTAGAAGGGACTATGATAAATGGAAATATTGATTTCCATTCGTATCAAAAAAAGGTTTTAATATGTGGCAGGTTTTGAATTCGTATTCCTTATAAAACTTTTCTTTACAAAATAAAATAATTATTACAAAAATATTAACCAACTTTTTTTAACTGAAAAGTATAATAGTCGTTGAGATGATAGTAACCCCGCAGATGAATTATCAGATAAAAATCGAATGTTACCTCATAAATTACTGTATAGCAGCAAGTTATCAACATCGTAAAAGTCTATAGAAGTCTACAGTTAACCCTTTAATTTGTCGCTACATGTTCCTGAAAGCCGCAATTTGTCAATTCCTTATCGAGCGTATCGATTCAACGATCAAGATCGGTATCGAGTCCCGAGATTATCCGATTACAAATCGATTCTGCATGATTGCTATACCTTGAATAGCAAGCGAGTCGAAGATGACTGCATTGTTTTAATCTCATATAGAATATCAATATCTGGCGTAACTTGGAGTTGAATACTGATGTCAAAACATCAGCTATGCAAGGCGGGGAGACTTGTGCCTTGACATTGCAGTCACGATTCACTGCTAAGCTTGACAATCTATTTTGAATTAATATTAAGTTATGCAGCCACTTCGCGTAGGTACGGATAAACTCGGCTACAGTGTTTCGTTCTATTCTGGCGACAAATAAGTATTGTCGTCATCAAAAACTCAATTGAACTTGAACGATGACCTAGCCCTGGGTTTGGAATAGAGGCCTTACGGGCACTTTGAAACGAAAAATTGCCTAAGAACATTTACCCATATCTATCACTCATCTGACAAATAAAACAAATTTCAAATTCAAAATTGAAACTTCTTAACATTGTTTCTACTCACTGAAACTTAACATGGTATCATTTGATATAAACCATAAATTATTTCCTAATTCAAAAAATTGTGCCAATAATACTACTCCAAAAAATTATGCTTCTATGCACAACCGTGGGAATAACACAAAGACATCAAAATACTTAGAAAGTAGTTCTGAATTTACATTTTAACGAGCAACTTAGTTTTAAAACCGGCCGTAGTGCGCCATAATAATCGATATGTCATCATTAGCCGTCCATAAGTCGCCACTAGATGGCGTTATAAATAGAAACGTGGATATTCGAGTTAAAGATCAAAAGGCGAAGACTGACTATTAGAAATATTAGACCGTAGATTTTGAAACCATTTGTAGCTGGTCAGTTTAAATTATCTCAAACGGGGCTCTCGACAGTTCCACTTCAAAGGAGACTTCGTGACGAGACAACGCGGTAATTAGTTGCCAGTATTAAATATTGACTGGTGAAAAGCAACGCCGTACGAGAAACGACAACTTACAGTTGTCTGTTAATAACTTACCTTTTGTGGAAACGTAAACAACTTACTGAGTCGTTAAAACATTATTTAAGATAATTTTGTTACCGGTTAAAGAATTTTGCTGTCTCACTGCAATGGAAATGAAACGGATTGTTTAAATTTAAACCAAAGAACGGTTAATAACGGTATTAGAGTTCATCACATATTAAAAATTCCACACAAATAAATGGAATCAAATTACAATTCACATTTTCATAATGGAAATGAATTTATTCAATTGGTACAACTCTATCCAATTTGCATACGTCGACTTCCGTCGCGGTAACCGGTTGTCCAACAGATGTTAGTAAATCCAAAAAATTATTAGAAAATTATGCCACATCGTTCGTTTGTTTAATGGCCGGCTTTAACCGTACCTTCGATAAAGAACCTGTCTGCTTATAATTAGGCTCCGTTTCATGACGAACTTTATACATCGTCTCCGATGTAACTATGAGCGAATAAATGAACTGTTTATGTATATCGCTTCACATGTATGCGAGATTATAAATAAAGGGCATTTACTATTGTAATTTATTAAAACAATAGATGGGTAATATAACAAGGTAAAAATATAGAAAGCTAATTTAAAAATGTATATATCAATGTCTAATTACAAAATTAAAACTAAGAATATTAGAAAATTTATAGTTTTTTTTAATTTCTTAAGATATTGGGACATTTATGAAGTTTTTTTTACTTGAGTAACAGAATGTTGATGAAGATGAACACTTTACTGAACTAAAACAAACTCTTGAACAGGAAGCTCAAACTATAGGACATAAAATATGATGCAAAACAACGTCTGCCCAATCTTATAGTCTTCTATATATTTCTTAACGAAACTTCAATCGTTCACTCGCTTGCAGTGAGCAAAACCGACAAAAAGTGGCGAGGAAACAACTGTCGATACGTCGAGATTGTTCCCATGATATCCAATAGATAGACTAGATACACAGGGAATGCAAATTGCGAAAAATACGGAATTCTTAAGATATATCCTACGATATGCGACATCTGTGCATTTCTATCCGATTACTGATTATTTAATATTTAGTTTACTTTTAGTAGATAGTTTGTTATTAAAACTCTGTTATTAAATAGTAGTAGTACAATTCTTATTCGTTTGTTTGCGCATTCGTCACAATTAAATGTCGTACATATTTGTCGAGCTCTGCTTGAAAAGCTTACTACAACTTAACGAGAGTCATACATTTAAATCTCTAACAGCAAAGGATTGTTTATATGTTGGTAGTAAATAAAATGGTAATTTAGATTGAGTATGGCAAGATGCTGGCAGCCAGACGATCAGATAAAATACGACCGGAAACAGCATGGAGCTATAGGTATTTTGCTGCATTTTGATGCACTGCTGACCATTTTATTTATAGCATCTGATATTGCGGAATTATATTGGAATGTGATCAAAGTACAAGCAAGCATTTTACTCGATCTTAATAAACAGGTAGAAACTTTAATGTTTTAAAAAAGTAAGTTTTTTTATAAATGATAATACAGAACCTTTCATGCGTGATTCGGAATCGCACTTGCCGGTTTTTTCTTGCCCATCACAGATGACATACGCGAAGTTTGTTACAATGGCCATGGGCGGCAGGGGTTGGTGGCACTGTCAGCTCGTTTAATATCTTAAAACCATTAAATAAACATGTCGGTGACTTTCTTTTTCGTGACCACGGATGACAGTGACTACTGACTACGTACAACCAGTAGTCTTGTCAACTTGTCAGCTACATAACTGCTAACTATTTAATCTTATAATTGGAGTATCTGCTTAAAAAGTACGACAAAAATTTAACACAAGCTGCCGAGAGCAATAAAGTCTCCAACAGTAATTAGTTGTTATCTGTAGTTATTTCAGGATTCGCGATGCTATCTCAATTTCCAGACCCATCATACTGCCCCCGTGTCCCTTGTTAACATTCCACATAATTCTCAATTACATTTCTGTAATGGTACTAACACATTGAAACAATACACAAATAGCCAGGAACACTTGCGAACAGTTGCAGTGCAATTGCAGTTGTAATTAATAAAATTGTATCCAATTCAAACATTGGATATTTTCTTTTAATTTTTTACTCACCTTAAATATTTTTGAAGTCAAACTTATTAGTGAACTTTTAGAAGTTGACTTCGTTAAATTAGAGAATACTTTGTATTGAAGGTTGTATAGAGTGTATACTATAATGAAGTTTCTAAGTGTTTTAAACAATACTTTTATTATTGGGTGGAAGTTTAATCGAGAGAAAATCAAGATGAAGACATTAATTTAACGGAAGGGATTTAGGGTTATCTAAATGTAAGTATGATTTCAATTTCCAGTTCTACCAGGTGCTTTCCTTTGACTTGAAGTCACATGTTACTAAAACACATTTGACCCAACTTTTGAATTTCATCCACGTGTAAAAAGCAAAACAATTAAAATATAAAGTATAAACACGTTGTATTTTAATATGTAGAGGTATTTTTTTTAATTATGGTCACTCCATATACTATCAGAGAACAAACCCAGAGTTTCTTTAGCACGTAATAATCAACTAAGCTAATTTCTTAATTCTCGACAAGCCCATAATATCTTTTAATACTTTACATAAGTTAGAAAGCTCATACAATGCTGCCATCGGTGCAATGTGGTCGCACCACAACCAAAATGGCCTGCAAACCGCAACGTGTAAACAGTTTTAGCGGCGAACGTTGAATAACAAAGATTATTGTCATTTGGCGCTCACCCAACACCGAAATGAGTCAAGCTTGTGTATTATTAAAACAATGTCTTGACTTGACGCATCCTTACTCTTCCTCGTCCAATTGTTTTGGTTTATGATTCAACAAGTGTTTACGACTGCGCCCCTAAACCCCGCTTTTGTAAGTAATACCTACTAATCCAGGAATGAGTGAAGTAACTGTTCGTTGACTAACGATTGCGGATTAAGTAGTCTTAAAGATTAGTTTGACTCGACATGTGAATTTCGAAAGTAATAAATTTTCCTTTGAGATTCCTTTCTTCTCATGAAAGAGATCTTTGTGAGCTACGAAAATATTGTGTGTTTATTGTTCAATTTAACACATTTATTTTCTATAGAATATCTAAACATTTGCAATACTAATTCATATTTGAAATGCAGTCTATATAATAAAGTAGGCGTAGATATAAAAAAATATACTTACAAACACTTCGACTATAAGTTTCCTATAAAAAATTATAGATACAATTTATAATACACATTATTATGAACCCTACTTGAAAGTTGTTAAAGACGATATTCAAGTGACTTTATCTTTCCCTCGGAATGAATTTCAGTTGTCTTTCACAGCCAGTCACAGTTGCTATGCTTGTCTGCTAGTCTGTCAGTCCATCACTGTCGTTTCTATTGCCGAGAGAAGGTTCGGACACGTCTCGTCATTTCTTTAATTTATTTCCTCGCATAAGTCGTCACGCCTCGCTCTCTTGATAAAACGACACACGTTGAAATCTTAACATATGAGACAGAAAGGTCTTTAAACTGAACATTTCTACAGTCTCCATGCGTTTAAAACCTTATTTATAGCTTAAGTACGGTAACTATATTTTAAAATTCAAAATAGAATCGCCTAATATATGAATCGTCTGTAACTAATTCCTTTGATTTGTGATTTGAAAGACATTATGAATGTTCGGAAGCACCTATAAAATCTTGTAATCCGAACTTTGGTCCGGCCGTTAAGGTTCTATGACTATTACAATATTTTCTCCATTCGTTACAAGCGATGGCGTTTATTATTATTGGAATATGCTAATCGCAGCTCTGGGTGTCGTAACGTTGTAAAGGCGACTCGTCGCGCTGAGAGATTATTACTACACCAATACATGTTCTCGTAGGTACAGCCATGTTGTATTGTTAAACAATAAACTATGGTTTCAAAATAACATGATAACATCTAAATAAATTAATAAAGCTACACGCTTGTAGCCTTTCACTGGGATTCCCTGAGTCGTGGGTGTAATAGAAATAAGCAACTCAAGAACACATATCATTAAAATTTCTGCCTAGATCGCAACCGAACCTAGAACCCTTTGAAAAGGACTCCGTCTGAGAAACCATTTTGCTGCAAGACTCTAATCCAAGCCAAATATATACTTACTTATAAGTATTTATAAGATGGTATCATTTTTTAAATTGACAAATCTTATTCAATCTTAATCTTATTCGGCTGTATTTAGGGCAAGCTATAAAGTCTTATAAACAACAAAAAATACAGCAGAATCGCTACCTTTGGCAGTAACTGCTATATTGTAGCGGTGTCAATACTGTTGTATACCTTTATACCTGATAGTTCAAACGACTGTTCCAGCCTTCCCTGTGAGATCAGAGCCCTATTTATTTACCAAGCATTATCCTCAACGCTGGCCTAAATGTACCCAGCCTTAAAAGGCTACGGAACGTTGCAAGTAAATCGCCATACTGTTAAAGTAAATTGGTATTTTACTGCACGAAGTTTCGTGTGGCATACCCTTGTAAGGTGCTGGCTCTCACCGATTTGCATGTACAATACAGTTTTTTGATCTATTTTGAACTTTATTGCTTAGACAATAGGCTTGTTCTATATCTACGTAGTTATTTCCTTTGGAGTTCCCGCTGTCGGTAGAATGAAATGTCAAATACGATGACAGTCGTTAGAGCGACATCTAGCGGGCGGGTCGAAAGGTTTGAAGCTATTATGGACAGCCCAATTAACGTGCTAGCTCCATAAAGTTTATAGCTTCTAACTGTAAAATAAAGATTATTTCCTCAATTTGACGAGCTGTAAGTTCATTAACACTTACATGTGTCTGTTTCAATCAAGAAATCCGTACATGGTTCGTCATAATTGAACGGACATTCAAAGCCAAATTTTTTTAATGAAAACTTCTCATTCTTTGGGATGATTATAGATGTAACCAATTATGGTTTTAAATGTCTTCCTAGCTAAAAGTTAAGTTAAAATAAAAACATAAAATAAAAAAATAACAAATCTAAAACTAATGATAAAATAAATAAATAACATAGCTAAAACTAAAAGTAAGCATGGAAGCGTTATGTAACGCAATTTTTGAAGAGTTATGAAGCCCCCTCCCCCTATGTAACGCGCCATAACGTTTTTCTGTGCCCTATATCCCTCTCCCAAACGTTACGTTACACACAAATGACTATTTTTATTTAAAATTATTCCCATTTTGCCGAGTTAAAAGAATTATATTCTCTAGTTTTCTAGTTCCCTAGTTTTTAGTAATAAAAAAAACAATGTTACGTAACGCGTTGTTTGACCCTACCTATGTAATGTATCATTACATTTTACAAGACCCCTCCCCCCAAATTGCGTTACTTACGTAATACTTAAACGGCTCCTATATACATAGTTTAAAAAACAGTATCTTTATATGAAGTCCGCCTGGGTAGCGAACACTTCTTGCCAAGTCAGTTGCCAACCTAATTTGTTTTACGACATAAGTCCCTTTAACAGACATAGCAGATTCTTAAAATTAAGCTTCCATTGCCGTATTTAAGTTACCATACCTTAAAAAATATTAGTAGAGATTAACTATCTTAATATATAAAGATTTATAAAAGCAAATATATCGAAGTTTAGGATCCTTAAGGGCATTCAAATTATAAGGTATGTTAGATGAGTTACATACGAGCGTAAATTTCACCCAACATGGTATATATGCCATGTAAATTACAACTACACATCCGTACAACCATGCGTGCCAATGCAAACAAATTATGAATGGTAAAACGAAAGTATTGAAATAGACACGTTTTAAGAACATAAATATGTAGAGGCATGTACGTTCGTGACAAATGTATGACTGTTCGCCTTTAGGCTAGTTTCACACGCGGCGAACGATAAAATAAAGCCTTTGCTGATAATCGATGTATTATCATCTCGAGATATAGCGTCGTAATTTAAAAAAATAGTAGTAATTGTTCGTTACTAATACGCTTAAAAAATCTTAATTTTTATAGAACTATCAGACCAAAAAATATATAGACTCAGTCTTTAGAACAAAATAATGAGGTCAATTTTTTTCTTTTTTTTCGATCTGACGTACGTCACCGAGCACGGTCTGCTAAGCAATATACCGGAAAACTTTATCATTTGTTGTAAATGATTGTTGTCTTTTTCAACTACGTTTTTTTTTTCAGAAGTCTGAGTTACGAGTATATATTTTTTGGTCTGTTAAGTAACTGTCTATTATTTAAGTGTGTAACTGTGTAGAAGCAAACTCGGCAACTAACAAGACAACTAATAAACTTGTAAAAAGAAACTATTTGAAAATGAATTTCACTTCAGTCAACAAAGAATCAGTTAGCAGTGGGTATCGATGACCACTTAAACACAGACTCCATTACAATGGTGAAAGTTTGTGTAGACTTAGAGTACTTAGACAATAGTTACGGCCTAGACTTTGTCACAATATTCCGGTAATAACATCTTACTCCGGAGTTAGAACCTATAATTGACCACGGGGTCACGAATAACGGTCTTAGTGAATAGCTGTTTACATAAGTACCGTATACAAATCTTTGCTTAAGGTGGTATTTCTATAATTCCATAATGTTAGGCTTGCTAGAACTAATAGACAGGTGTTGTGTACACTACTAGGTACAGGTTTCCTATTGAAAACAGTATCTTAACTAACTTAAAATGGACGTCTTAACTTTGTTTAGGAGCAACGATTTTTTTACGAATTAAGAATACGTTTTATTTTGCAGTGATTGTTTATTACTGTTTTTTAAGGTACAGAATTGTTCAAAATTTTTAATTTGACAAATATGTAATTGGTGTGAGGTTATTTAAGCTAAAGTCGCACTATCAGAACAGATGATCTACAATCTACAGTGCAGTGACAACGCGACTTCAAATTTTTAACATCACCTCTATCTACGGTCGTAGGCCATAGTAAACTCAAGGGAGCTGTAGACGTTAACGTCCAAATAAGGCACCGTAATACGAATTTAGATCAAGATTTATTACCAACCAAGCAATATCGGTTACTGAGACCATCTGACGTAATAACTCTTTCTACAATTGCTGTTTTGAATGCGGACTGCGGAGTGCGGTTTTCTCCAAGGGTACGTTTAGGTATGTATGCGGAAGTGTTCTAATGACAGATATAAGCAGAATGGTGTTATGCGAAATTATTGGTTGGACCAGGTGGTCGTGATTGGTGGAAATGGGAGCCCTGGCTTCCTTAAGCTTATTTGTAGCAACGGTTGGGCTGCGGTCTCGACCATTATTTCGAATTCGATTCGATTGTGTGCAACAATCTAAATTCAATCGTCAGATTGTTCTTTCTTCGCAGTCTATAAAATGTTATCATATCGTCGTATAACGGGACTAATGTAATGTTTGTTTAGGCATATTTGACTGTCGTTTATTATTTTGGCATACTACAGTCAGTTAGATACCCAATTTCATATGATATTTTTTTCATTTTTGTAGTGTCTTGGTATTGAATCATTTTCGTATGAGGGTTAAAAATATACTTATCTGTATATTAATAGGTAAAGACTTCGACTTTCAGTACCGTTTAAGAATAATAAAGGCAAAGGAGTTTGAAATTTGACATACTTAAAGTTTATAGAGAGTAGTACCTAAGTATGAATTTTGACCATAGATCACCATTGAATTTTTACCATATCGAAGACCTTTCCGATGTGAATGTTACTGAAATTTTACAACACAATCTGTTATAAATAATCAACAACCAGCTAATAAACCGTGACTCCTCATAAATACGAAAACATGATTCGCCAAGTGAGTAACAGGATCACTAAAACCGGCGTCCATTTGTCGGATCACAATTCCTTTTTACCTCAACTCTCGAACGATATCAATCTCGAGAGCCGTGGAGATGGCTATCCCAGTCATGCCAACGACACGGGTAGACACCTGCACTTAAAATACTACGAGGAGGAAGTAAAAGGCAAAACACCCCATTACTCCTCCGGATACAATCTTTCGGCGAAGCACGATCCTCAGTCATGATTACACCATTATTTTCCAACGAGACAATCGGACAAATATGATCTTGGGGAACACGACATAGGATCGAACAATATGGTAAGGTATGAATACCATTAACATACCAGAGGTTATCAGCTTACCAGCTGAGGGTATCGTTCCCGCAGTGTGTGGCATTCATTCTTAAGCCTCAAAGCTATTACGATGTGACTTGTGTGACCCTATTAGCTTAAGTTAAACCTGAGGACCATTAGTAAGACCCAACCGAACCTACATGACGAAATCTTATAATCCTATGATAATAGTCTTACCTAAACTTGCTTAATAATATACTTAGACATGAAGGCGTTTTCTCAGTACAAGTTAGCTGTAACACGCAAATTGCTCAATGATTTTATGGGCAATAGTAGATGATAAATAATCACTACTTTATTGCACACATGCTACCTACAATTGCATTGTTTAAGAAAATTGTGAGTCGTATTACCAATACCGGACAACAGTGCTATGTGACGTGAAGAAACCTACACCCCTTAAAGTTCCCCAAAAAGCTCTCAAAAGCGTGTGATGTCCGCCACTCAACACTTGGCCAAAGTATTGAATGATACCCTTCACATTAGCACAGAAGACTGGAACCCAGCAGTTGAACAATTATAGATTGTGACGACGATAAATTCTAGATCCAATCCAGATAACTCCAATAAAGTATCACGTGGAATTTTAATCATTTTCGAAAATATGACACAATAATCGACACACGTTCTTGTTTCACAGTCGTGTTACACTCATAACGACGAGCCTTAAAAGGAGGTTGGTAGTGTGCACAACACTACCAATATAGTCATGAGTCATGACATTATCGATATTTACAACGTGTTGCCATCGAAACTTATAAGAACAAAACGACCAGCCCTTCACACCCGTGCCATATGTCATGGGCCAAGTCACTTCATAAATATCAAGTAAAGGTTCTAATCCATTGCCGTGGAATACATTATCTCTGTCGCATGATAATAAATCTTGTGATAAGAATTCGATCTCATTGTTCTAAGCATTAGTGTCGTGTGGTTCAATTGCAGAGATTTTATATTTTGAGATCGTGTTGACTTTATATGTCAGTGAACTTATGCCAAGTACATAATTGTTCAATTAAAATCATTACACAATTCTTTCTTCAGAAAATGATTACTCATAATTTTTTTTTCCTAATATCTTATTGTTTCAATGGAGTGAAACATTAAATCGGAATAGTTCTAGAAATTAAAACAGTAAAAGACTGAATTAGTTTAGGTAAATACCTATTGTGATAGTTAAACAATTAAATTAAAGTGACCGATGTCTGATATAAAATGCTAATAAATGCATCCTTCATAAACAATTTTAAAAATTTGATCATAAAATCATATCATAAGATGTAAGGTTAATAGAAGAGGATGATTTTGGGAAATCAAGGATATTTTAATACCTTATTGACATTACAATACTAAGAACTAAATATAGTAACATTCAATCAGAAGCTAAGCTTAAGAATGTTAGGTTACGTCGCAAAATACTTCGCGAATCCCCTCTCGATAGCTTCCTAGCGGCAAATTGCATTTCACTGGAACTGTGACTGATCGATGCGATATTTCTCATCAATGTATCAGAAACTTAAACGATTGCCATTAAACCTTGAGATATATCGAGAGCTTTTTTCTCGTTTGCAACCGGCCGTCATTATTTTTCTCGACGCGGTTAATCTCATCGTCAGTGAATAAACGATGAGCGATTAATTATTTTGTAACGTTATGTTTAAATCTTCTGCTTTTAAGTTTGGTTGCGAGTTTATCTTTTCTCCTATATTGTGTTCTGAAATCTACTTTAAACCTAAACCAGTTTAAAATTTGTTTATATAAATTTAATGTAAGGCAATTATCAACTCCTCGTCTTGTATATAATTTCAAAATTAAACAGTATCAATGATATAAAGATATCTAAAAAGAGAACCAAAAGAGTAATTAACCTCTTCGATTTCTCCTATCAATTTCCTGTTTTTCAGTTTTCTAATTTCAAATTCGTCACGACCTTTAACGTGTTCTGCTACACCATTATTAATATTTAATCTTCGTCAGTTCAACAATTACCTAATTCCAATACATTAATACTAATGTTTTAATTTTTCTTTTCGGTCTTGTCTCATTTGTTCGATTATGCTTTATATGATTAAGTTATCATGCTAAATGCATGGCTTGAAGACATTGTGCTCTGTACTTACTTCGCTGTCATTACTTTAATGAACACTATTAATCTCCCAGTGTTAAGATAAATTAAGCATGCAAGCATTAAAATATTGCTTATTTTTACGCTTATTATGCTTAATGTTACTAGTTGTCGTTTTGTTATGACCGCGTAGCGACGCAAAGAATTTACATTTTTACTTATTCTTCATTCGATTACGACTAGATTACATTTTACCATATTTGATTAATACTCTATAATTCCCTTATAATGCTTGTCGTGTGTGTGTAATTTACAATTTAAAATTTATTTTGCATTTAATTTTATATCAACGGTTATAGCTACATTGAATATTTAGTTTATAATTCAACAAATATTAGAAGTAACATGTATGACATTGTAACTATATTTAAATGTACAATTACAACGTTTCAAAATTTAAAAAAATAAAGAGTGCTTTTCTATTTTTGTCATTTTCTATTTTAATAAATATTGTTTTATATCTTTCACGCGTTTACGTTCGTCGATGACGTCTCACTCACAGCTTAAGAGATTTTCTTAGTACATATAACAAAATTCATATCCAAAAGGCTAATAAAATAAAATACAATACAAGTCAAGGATCTGTAGTACATTTTTTCCATTTATTACTGTCAAGCAAATTCGATGAGACCATCAACTTTTTCTATGACAACGATTTTCTAACGTGACAGATAAAAGAGGCAGGAAAAGTAGAAGGTAGCTACTCTCGAAATAGCTTGATAGCAATAAGTGAAAAATATGTGCAACGGATCTCGGACTACAAACGTATAGCCTAGGGATACTTAGCCAAGTCTAGCAGTTGGAGTAGCTGACAGTAGGTGAATATCAACAGACAAGGCTGCGACATTGATATGCAGTCCCGCTGATTACCGCTACCGTCGTACCACTTGCAACTAGCGCCCCCTGCAGGCACACAGAAGCAAATGCCGACCGCATTAAAAGGTACCATGTAGTCTTCTTTGTCACATTTATTTATTTTGCCTTAAGCGGTTTGTACATCGACTTTTGCAAGATGGTTTCGAGGTTAAAAAGGTTAGTATAGGTTTTCTAGACTTTGAATTACAAGTACTAATTGGATGCATGATTAGAATGGAGTTGTTATTTTAGAAACTGCGTATATTATGAGCTCTGATCTTTACTGTTTTTTTTTTTAATTTTTAGTTACCTACCTATCTTGCGTTCAAACGTCTATCCATACAGGAATAAATCAAAATTGTTGATGATAAATAAGTGGGTGTAAAATCTACTGAAAGCTACATTAAAATAAGAGACGGATAGTAAGTCAGGTCCTTTATTGAATACGCACATCATGACAAAAGCAAACGGACGTATAAACATTAAACTGTCAGTGCAATTTCTTGAAACGATCAGCTGCTGGCCGCGGTATAAATTGCAAAAACAAACCACGAACTGACAGATCGACCTCACGCGTTTGAAAACTCAATAACCCTTTATCGATACCTCCATACGGGCAAAGTAAAACAATTTAGCGAGTCGACTACCTAGAACGTCATTATCGGAGCCCATATATCTTGTGCGAGTCAAATTGTTCTCATTTCACACCAAATAAGTTACGGGGAAGGCTATCGCGCGGTGCACGGGGCAACTGCAATTACGCATGGTAATATCGGACAGCGGACCACGTATCCAAGGCAGTGCGCCTGCGCGAAGAACAATAATTTATTATATCGGTACCGGACTGTGGTTAGCTCCAATTGGTTGAAATATTTTGAAATATCGATAATAACCGGCCAGGAGACAGCCTGCTGCGAAGTTGTCGCGCAGAACATTCGTCTATACGGTGCGCAGGCGCAGGACTATAAAACGGCGGCAAATTATAGTATTTCGATCTGGTTTTCACATACATCAAACAATTATAACGTCGTGTACCAAACACCTTTATTAACACGTGAAGTTGCTTGTTGTAATAAACGACAACACAAATGCCATCTTAAGAAGAGACATAATTTATTTTATGGCGTAGTTAACTACCAACTTAACAAAAAAATAACTATCATAACTTGCTACCAACTTAACAAAAAAAATACTATTTTGACTGACTGAACATACACACTGAATATGAAAATATGACTATGAAAAAACGTTATTTCATCGAAGACAAGATCTATAAAGAAAAAAAGAACTATTGCCGATGGATTAGATATTAGTCGTCTTGATTAGCTTGTATCAAAAATGATACACTCAAAGATTGCTCCGTCCTCTATAAGACCTCAGAGATTCATACTCGATTCAAGTTTCCATATCTAGTACCTAAACGTTATTTTGTATTATGGCCGATTTATTGTTGTACCGCAATACATTTTAATTGATCTATTTTCCGCATTCTTTAGATAAATACCTTATTGAGCAGTCAACCTGTCATTAGATAACTTAAGGTCGAGGTATCTGTGCCTTTTATTACGAGGTATAGATTAATTTAGACCTAAAACGTTGAAATGTAGCGACAAAATAATTGAATATTTCCGAGTAATATTGAATTTAAATTCGCGTTTGAATACACTTAATTTCTAACAGGCTGTTAAAGTAAATGATTAAGATAAAAAGTAGGAAATATTGATCAGATAAGGTACTTTTAAGAAGTAGGTTTTTAAATTTAAACACCTAATTCGTAATCATGAGGAACGCAGATTTTATTGGACAATACTGCCATATCTATCTGTAACTTGATACGT
>LGAG01000519.1:147079-160331 GCA_001278395.1 Lerema accius
GTAGGAAATATTGATCAGATAAGGTACTTTTATGATGTAATCATGAAGAACGCAGATTTTATTGGACAATACTGCCATATCTATCTGTAACTTGATACGTTATATTATTATTTTGATACATACATACGATTATCTGAATAAAATAGTCATTCGCGCACCATTATCCTGGCCAATTACTGACATGTGTAAAATTTGCAAGTCTATTAGAATATTAAGTAGATAAAATATCAAGAGTTTCTTAAACATTTTAATGTCAGAACGAATAAAGCTGTCGACAACGCGTTCAGGCGCCATTTTCTATACCCTTTATGTTATAATTATTTATATTTATAAATAGTTTAATTCCCGTCACGCACGCACACTTATTGATGGTTTATCTTTGAGCTAGTAAACGTTTAAACCTGTAATTCTGTCAAATAAAAATACCGGCTTGGAGTAATTATATTGTGGCAACCCTATATTAAATTGTAAGCGCACCATGCCCAACAAATTGATAAGGCTCATGCATAAAGATGGGTGGAGGTAGCCGCCGGAACTTTCTTTGTCATGTGTACACACCTTAGCTTCAACTAAAGGTGGTAAATAAATAGGCCCTTGGTAATTTTACGACGTACTACTTTGTTTCTCATTAACATTTATGTTTTTCGACAAGGGTCATAACAAATACACTGTTATTATTGCGCGATTATAGATTATCCAATACAGATCGTGACTGAAATTATAGATAGATACATGAGACTTTTTATGAAGTTACCGTGAACGCTGCAGCTTATCTATTGTATTACTGCTTCGAAATAATTTATAATGTATTTTTAATACGTGAAGTAGGTACCTACTACTACTCTGGTCCTCCTTTAAAGAATAATGCAGGCAAGTATAAATTTTGAATTTGACATAGTAAAAGTTTACATCAAGAAGAATGACCTATATGACATTATAAGCTATGGTCGAATGACGACCACAGAGCGGACTCTCTAATTATAATAATACTAGACGATGCCCGCGGCTCCGCCCGCGGAAAAGTCGATAAACAAAATATTGATTTCGTCCCAAGGGAACCTATAATCGGGATAAAATGTATCCTATGTCCTATTCCTGGATGCAACCTATCTGTGTACCAAGTTTCAGCTTAATCCGTTCAACGGTTAGACCGTGAAGGAGGGATAAACATCCAAACATCCAAATATCCAAACATCTTTACAAACTTTCACATTTATAATATTAGTAGGATTACCTAATTCACAAGTCATGTCTAACGTTTCCAAGTGTTGGCAAGTTGGTAATACATACCTACCTCCTCCTCTATAATGTGTAAGATGCTATGATACTATGAACATTTGTCTTTGCGATTCGACATCACAACAAAATAATATCGCACGTTATAATGACGACAATTTTGCCAACACGAAACATTGAAATATTATCATACACTAGTGGATCCGCCTTCGCTTCGCTTCGGGAAACCTATGCCGAGACGAAAGTTAAAAAAGTAGCCTAAGTTACTCCTTATTACATCAGCTACCGGCCAGTGAAAGTCCCGTCAAAATCGGACCAGCCGTTTCGGAGGTTAGCCGGATCAAACAGACAGACAGACATAAATTAAAAAAAAATATATTTTGGTACGTGTACCGTTGTACACATCGTGTACATCATCGAACTGCTAATATTATTTACACGTAACGACTGGTTGACGACATTTTGTCGTTACAATATCGCGTCGTGATCGCTCCTAAACAAATAGCAAAGACTAAGAGCCTCATAATGAATTTAGTCTTTAGACAAGGTGCTTGAACAACTGCAGTTACAGAGCTATTATAAAATACACAATACGAATCGTGACTAGAAATTTTAAGGGACTCTCGTCATGTCTATACGTTTGTCATTAATCAGGATTGACACTTCGAGGACTCCATTCATCCGTACAGTGTCTGTAGTTTCAATTGTACAAGTAATTTACTATTCAACTCGAGTTATAAATGGTTAGTCAATCGTTATATCGCTTTTGTAAACACAAATGATCGAAATCACCTCCGCCTGGTTTAAATGTCGATGTTGGCAAACCCTTGTCTTAGAGCTTATGATACAAGTATTAATTTATTATTCCTTTTTATTGCGTTGATAACTTAATAAGGGAAGTATGGAGATTTAAAAGTCACTCGTATAACTATAATGATAACAAACGAGCTTGCTGTGTGACTTTTACAAAAATAACATTTATCTAGGTCTACATTTCGGTATTTCGCACCCCATATTTCAAAGATAAAAGAGTAAACATATGGCAAAGACATTCCATCTTTAGAAAATACGCTATAAAATTAAACAAATGGCGCAATTATCGCAATTAAGTGGCACAATTTAGCTTTAATGGTGAAGAGGATTATTTCATCATTCTACTTACAGCACGTCGTATGATCACTCAGGTAGCGCAGGTGCGTACAGACTACGTACATCGTACTCTAATTGAAGTGTTCTACAAAGTAATTTGAGTTCTAGCTACATCGTTTTAGGTCTAGATTAGAATGGCCTGAATGGTCCAGTTGTGGTTTTAGAATACGTTTGTCGAAGCGCACGCAAAGCAATTGTGGTAGCGCCGACCGATGCGAGATGCACGAGGAATATCAAAATGGGCCAGTTTTTAGGGTACTGCATTCCGAGTTTGTAGTATAATCTATTATCACGATGCAATGGATTAAACAGTTTGTTTTTACACTAGATGTCCGTCGAAATTGAAGCTGACATCCTTTCTCGATCATTTCCCTAGTTTCCTAAAATTTGGTACAAATTGGGAAATATTATTATGACGAAAAATCGACTAATCTAAAAATACTTTCCTAGGTTCATACACAAAGCCGAATCTATAACTTTTGTCAATTCGTTATAATATTTCGGAGATTAGTTGCCTATAGCTCTCAACAAAGGGAACGAATCTCATGACATCTGATAGGTTGAAATCTATCAAACCTGGCTAAAGAGTATACCACAGAAATAAGCATACTTAAAAGCATACATCATACAGACAAACGCTCTAAAG
This sequence comes from Lerema accius, assembly GCA_001278395.1. Classification (NCBI taxonomy): domain Eukaryota; kingdom Metazoa; phylum Arthropoda; class Insecta; order Lepidoptera; family Hesperiidae; genus Lerema; species Lerema accius. The sequence continues at coordinate 150,111 of LGAG01000519.1, forward strand.
GATCTAAAAAATAAAAGAACCCTGAACTAAATCGCGACTCACGCTTGACCCATTTGATTATAAGTTACCACTAAGCATTTGAGACGGCTCTGCGGCAGTGACACATCCTGTCGTATTACGTGAATATTTATTGACAGATAGATCTTTATAGAGCATTTTGAATAAATAAACTGCTTGTAGGGAAATGTCGTAAGCGGGTAACTGACAAAAGACTGGCGTAGCTTGCAAGGCTCTGGTAGTTAATCAAATTTGGTCGAAATTAATGTTTGTATAATGTGTATCTTTGTAAGTCCTCCACGCTCTAACCGTTAAACGGATTAAGCTGAAACTTGGCACACAGTTAGTTTGCATCCAGGAATAAGACATAGGATAGATTTCATCCCGATTATAGGTTCCCTTGGGATAAGTCTAATATATTTTTAACTAGTCTTCCGCGCGCGAAGCCGCAGGCGTCGTCTAGTTGTAAAATAAATGACACGTATTTCAACTATACTTTAAAAGACTGTTGAATTGGTATTGGAGAAGATAAGATGCAACTTATTGAGGCTATCAGGCTTCATCATGAAGACTCTATTTGTCTTTATTTTAAAAAAGAAATGAAATAATATATGTATCTGTCTTATACGTGCCTCCAATAATGATGTTACCAGGCGGTCATAAGTTTGCATAATGGACATGCCTGAGGACATTTCGTCTTAATAGAGATGTATGTATGTATATTCCCACCAACGAATCCTAGTCGAACCTCGTGCTACGTAGAAAAAAAATAAAAATATATATCTCATACTAAAAGACTGGACAGACTGCACGAGTTATTCGTCATTTCGCACGGTAAAAACTGGCACGATCGAGCGACTTGGCACTTCTCGAATTTACCTAATATTTCTGTCGTTAACTCGCACGATCATAAAAAATCTTTAATCTCTTATAGTTTGATTGATCCTTTAGTTTTCCACAGCATTACCTTACCTTAAATTTTCCTGTACCTTTAGTAAAAGATCATAATGTAGGGTACCTTTTGCTATTATGTATGTACTTTATTATTTCACTAACGTTATATGCCAGAACAACGTCTGTCCGGTTCTAGTTTAGTTTTAAATAAATTGAGCATTACTTAAATATTTATAAATTCTTATATTAACATCTCCTGTCGTTTCGCAAACCTTTTTTATAGTTATTATAAATAGTTACAAGTAATTACAAAAACAATGGCTTAATAATAAACAACGAGGCACTTGTTTAATTGAATAAAATTATAAATAAGTCATTAAAATAATTTATGATTACTAGGTACTATCTATAAATACACAATAAACTTTCTTTGTTTATAATTAAGGGTTATAATTAAATAGAAGTTTATACAATAACTCTATTAGAGTGTACAACTTAATAATACATCGAGTAATATAGCATGTTAATAATATTCTTAGAGCCTTTCCACACTTCAATAGCAACACGATATCGCCACGACAAAATGTCGTCATTCATTTACAATTAAGACACATTTTTGTCGTTTTATTGTGCGATATTTTGTCGTGTCGCAGTCGGAATCGTGTCGCTCGTATGAAAGACATTTAGTTTATATTTTTATCGATATTTCAAGACCTTTATTTATAGCGTCATGTAGGTAACTAAATGTCAAGCATTTTTCAACTGTGATGTATTAAACGCTTATACCTCTTAATAGAAAAGTTAATCGACGAAGCGTCAGTTAAATTTACAAGTTAAATGAATTGAAGATAGGTTCGATTGTCTTAATAAATTACGGAGATCGAAAGAAAACAATTTACTGCATATTTTTTTATTTTAAAGTGTAGATATTTTTATTCTGGTTATTTTTTTTTATTTCAAAAATATTTTTTTTTAATGCAAAATTATACGATTTTTGGCATACTATATCAAAACAAGGTCTCTACCCATAACTTAATATACAACCTCGAGGAACTGGCACATAATACAACAGCAAGCGCAAATAGATTGTAATATCTTTTTAAAAAGTTAAAACGATTGAGGTAAAAGCCTCGTTACTGGCCCATATAATACACGAGCTCGTTATCTAACAATTAGCGATTCGCGCCGGAGTGGGAGATAGAGGTTAATCGGCAATAAATACTTGCCATTATGATTTTGATACAAACCGTGTAACGAAATACCCTAAATATACATAGATATATGTATAGCAACAAGATTTATTACGACCCCACACAGTGTTGTAGGAAAGTCTGAAGTTTTCTGCATAAGACGTTGGTTCGTAGTAACTTCGTTTTTTGTAATGAAATACAAGAAGGTATAGACCACATAGTGATTTTGATAAGTTAAAAATTCTAAAGTTTTCTTGATTTGACGTTATTACATGGCGTAACGTATCTAAATTTTTATTTCAGCAATACAAGATGATATAGAAGTAAATCTAAGTCCTCTGGTTGGTTTTTAAACGAGATTGCAGTGCTACTATCTCCTGCCGCCCATGACATGGCCTCGAAAATGACTGCATGGGGTATTGTTAGTGGGAAAATAAGACCTACTTAGTAATAGGAAAAAAGATGTTAATGATTATAAAACAAAAGCGCATCGCGACGCCTTCCATTCCCTGTCTGTTTGATATAAGCTTTGGAAAAATGTGTCGAAAACAAACGCGTGTGTTATCGACAGAAAGAAAACATTTATTTCAAAACTAGCCCGAAATAAAAATTGACAATTTTAGCGCGTTAATTAACGCTTAGATATAGCTACAGCTAGAACACTAATGTACTAGCTGTAGTAACCAACGCCTAACCGAAACAAAGTTGCCATCTGGTTGCAAAGTTGTCATATAAACCACTGTCGAGGTAGAATCACCGTTATTGGTCGCTGTAATAACACTGGGTGCTCGTTATTTCGCAACTTAGCGATTCGCCACGGCGTGGGCGGCTGAATTAACTGCTAAGACAATAAATACCGACTATCAACTGAGGTTATTGCGACGTGAGCTTACAATTATACGTATCAGGCGTGCTGTTTATTAGAACAGTGTTTCTCGAACAAATAAACTTTTAAATGGTGGATTGACACGCTAGGTTTCGCAGCTCGGTTATGTCTTTACTTGCAAAACCTCATAGATATAACCTAACGTGTGTGATAAATTTTTTTACAGTTTTTTATAGATTTTGTATGTAAAATTATAACGTATATGCGTAACCTAACGTGTACTCCCCTTACATTAAAACAAAGGTCACATTGTCGAAAACAAAAAATCTTATTTTTTCGCAACATTTTTTTCGCATTTCTATTGCTTCCGACTGCCCTACTTTATGTCGAATTCAATTCAAATATCCAAATCCGATATGCATAGTTTCAATCCATTACATGTACTCGTACTAAAACAAAAGTTATTCGAATATTTAGAAACTTCCACTCAAGCAAAGTAAGGTAGCATGTAAGTTAATAACAGCACGATTAAATGCGTTCCAGCCAGTAGTTCCCAACCCACAGTTCATAGGTTGCTGGTTGTCAAACTTTATGAATGAATTATTGTTTCTAATGAAGGCAAGAAACTCGGATTTGCTAATAGTCACAGCGATTTATTGTTTCCTCTTTGCATAATTCATAAGCCGTAAGTCGTGTATTAACTATTCATTTTGTAGTTAAATTTTATGTTCATTCATATCTATAATTATATTCTCATCTAATAAAAAGGGTAACTTACATAAGGTTAAGGTAACTTGATTGCAGTTATAATTTGCGTTTCTGTTAGCCTGGTAATTAGTATCTATACATCATAATCATCAGCCTCATCATATCCCACAACGGTCCCACTTCTGGGCTTGGGTTTTGAGAATACAAAATGAGTATACATAGCATCACTCAAAGTATAACTGGCCATCGGTAAAATGATTACTCTGTACCAATAAATAATCCAAAAAATTGGTAACCGTTTCTTGCAGGAATTATAACAATTACATATTAGGTACTTTATTATATCGATTTAAATACTACTTTTTGGCAAAATATTCACCTAATTCAGACACTCCTCATTTCCCTCAACTGTTTGCAGGTACGTGGTTTTACTCTTAACATCCTGCTTTAAAATTACTGTTTAAAAAACAGCTTTCGCAAGTTGACAACAGAATCGAAGCAAGAAAATCTTTAGCTTTTTTCGAAGTCACGAGTCACGACTCTTCCGTGACTCGTCAATCAAATAATTTTCACCACGTTCTACAAGTATCTATACCGAGAGATACCAGATATTTATGGTATAGTAACAGGTATACTCCAAGATATAATTTGTCCGTATGTCACATATTTGCTAAGATATTTTAACCTAGAACGCCATAAGTGGTTTATTTTTTTATCATATATCCGCTGTTTGATGAAATCTGTCCGAAATCTGATTCCTGGAAACTTCATACTTATCAGAAGTTGATAAAAAAAAAAATTGTTCACATCTAATTTTATCTTATCATTTCCTTCCTTCTCTCTTTGCTATAAGTGTTGCTAAAGTGGCCATGGATGATTTTTATCTCATGCCTCATCAAGCCCAATCGTCGTCTATTTCAAAACTTACCTTCAAAAATGTATTATTCCCGCGTAAACAAGCGTTATTCAATGTACCCCGTGTACCAAGGACAAGTGACAAGTGTCACTGTCGACGGACAATCTGTCAGTCAGTCGGTCCGTGACTGCAACTGCTTTGATGAGGTTGCACTGAAGTCACAGTCACGAACACTTAGATATTACACCAATAATGTTAATAGGTGTATAAAAAGACTGGGTACTTGTGTTTGTCACTGAACTCCTTCTAAACAGATTATAATTAAAAAAATTGTGAAGTAGGTATATTAGAAAGATCGAGTATGGTTTCGATTGGACAGGTCAATCCAAATACAAACCCAAAAACAAACAGCTCAATAGGATTGATTTTGCACTTAATTTTTTTTTTCATAATATCGTTGCATTCAACGCAAATAATAGTTATCTTAGTAACAAACTGTTTTTCCAATTTCTTCAGCATCACAAAACAACTTCCAACCAGTTTTGCGACAGGAGAATAAAATTGACTATCGCAACACTATCTCTAGAATTCCATAAAGTTTCGATATGAAATTATACAGTAGATGTTAGCAAGATATAGAGAGACACAGTACTTAATCTTCATAGTGAGCGCGCTCGAACAACGCATAGTCATTGTTGTATAGAGACAGATTTCGGCTCGGTTTTAGAAATATTTTTACCCACGATGGATCGGAGATGGTAGGTATATGCGTTTAGGGTGACAGGTTGCGTGTTTGTTTGTTTGTGCAAAACCTATGTCCACACTTTTCTCCAGAACTACTAGACAGTGTCGTAGGTATTTTCAAAATTTTTAATTTTGTTTTTAGAACTAAATCGTAGACGTGCGCGCTGTGACCAAAAACGAAATACATTATCGTACTCGTAGTTTTACTACTGTTAGTCTCTCTATATTGTGCTTTTACTGACAACGAAGATTTAATATACACTAATAATATGTTTATGCCTTCGTTAAACAAATAGGAGAGATTCTAATTGGCGTTAATACCACCTTGATACGGTCTATTAGTCCGATAAAATATATTTACTGAAAAAAAGATTTGATTGGTGTGAAATTGATAATTTCTAAGGTTCGTATGAGGAGGTCGATTGTATAAGTAAGAAAACAAAAATGAGTATATAGTTTTGTTTTTGAATGTAAAATGAAGAAGATGACTGATTTATCTAAGATTATAAGGTGAATTAAGTCATTTTAGCGACCTAGATAAATTAACTAAGATGCTTTAAGTCTACTTCACCTTACCGATGTTGCCTATTAAAATATTATTACATAGATATCTATTGCAGGAGTCGAATCTGGGACCCTTTGCTTCGCAGACAAGAAACCGCTAGTCAGTCCCAGCTAAGCTAATTTCCTAATGAAAAACAGACATTGAGTTTACCTTAAACCTACGTGCCCATTGTTGGTGCAAACACCACACCGTTGTTACTTCGGGTCACCGATAATTACTCAAATGGCAAAACAAGCATTGGCAATTCAACAAAAAGTGTACAGGGCATCGCAATCAACGTGTACAGGGTAAATACACTCCTGGCGTCAACCTTCGTCAAGTTACCAATTACAGTCGCCCGGTCAAATTTACCATTTACCCTTCATGATAGAATAGAATATAAAAATACCCACTTGGATTATGTTGTTATAAAGTTACAGGTAAGGTAAATCTTTAAACATTTTTTAACCATCTATCGAAAAAATTATCACTTAAGCTGGTAATAGACTGATGGCAACTAGCAGTTGCTATCGACAGCTTGAAGCAATCAGCGTGCGCGATTGCATGAATCAACTGCTTCAAACTACTAGTTTACGGCCAGCTTAATACAGTAAATACGGTAAGCCTAATACAGTAAAATAAATTAAAAAAATATAAGTTATAAAAAAGGTTTCTTTAAATGGAAAATGTTTGAAGTAACGGTTTTACTATTCGTCAATGTAAATACCATTACATAATTCAAAAGAAACATTAAAATACATCTATTTAACTGTAAAATGCACACAGCCTTTGAATTTTGCTTTTGTAACAACAATAAAACATTTTATTACGTTCCTCTCAATTTTATATCTAAGATCCTATTACCGATGATAAATGTACCTACAGCCATGGTTTATATTCGTATTAGTTTTATGGCGATACATCGGACTTTTATGAGTACTAAATAGTTGTATATCTTTTGTAAGGCATTACGCAAGCCTGTATAGGACTAAACTTTGTAGGATGTGTTAAAAGTAGGTTGCTAATTGTAGTATATTTCTATGTAAATAAGAAAACATAGCTTACTAACCTTCCCTATAAATGTAACTTAGCATTTATAATAAGGAATTTTTAACTTACTTAACCTAACCTCATTTAACATAATCTAATTAGCTTGTAAATAGCGAAATTCAGTTAAATATCTATGATAATAATTACACAGCCCAGTCTTTGTTCTTTGTTGGTTTTGTTCCTTCATAGCAATTGCATTCAAACCCTGTATGAGCATTATAATTTTTTTTCGAAGTTCTCTCTAAAAATAGTTTAAAATTGTTATTTTACCATTTCACTTACAAATCACACTTGCTTAGAAACACTGTACATGTACAGTTTAATTTATAGTCTAAGATCAACACAGCCAGTTGGGAAATGAACTGTAAATCTTTATGAAGTGTCTTATAATTCAAACCGTTACAAACATCGGAGATTTCTATAGCCGAGGTACCTTTTAATGATACATAACATTAATTTCATACAAGCGAATTACTTGCGCCTTACATGCGCAATTAGAAACAGTTCATTGGTACAATAACGCACACCGATTAATTGAAGCTACCCGTCTATGACCACTTTAAACGTCAAAATAACAATAAACTGACTTAATGCAGTCAATTTCACCAAAATAAATACAGGTCGAAGAACAAATAATGAAGAATAAATAAATAAAGTAGACTTGTTAGTCGTTACAAATACTTTAATATTATTATGTTTATTAATGGTAAGCGGTACCTATGTTAATTTAATATACTTACGTACTATTTCTACTAGTATGTGTATATTATCTGTGGTGGTACTATCTGTAATAATTGTAAAATAAGTACTAACAGTTATAAAGCGAAGTGAAAGAACACAGCGATAAAACTTTCTATTTGTTAGTTGTTACTCTCTGATTAATATAATGGTTTTAATTGTTCAATAATAAAACTTGTTAGTTGAAGTTGTAAAAGTAGAAAAAGCAGAACAAGCTATTGAATCTATGCTAAAGCTCAAATGCTGTATTTATTCATTTTATTATTTAACTATATCATATCATTTTCTAATGGCAATAGGTACCACAGTAGACATAAATTTACTGTGGCAATACATTCGGGGAGTTGTTCCTGCTAATCTCGCTAGTGTGAAAGTCCTGTACGTCGCCAAAACATTAGTCGTAATTCATTCATTTTCTAGTCTCGAGTGTTTTAATATTCCATTCTTGAGACAAATTACTAGCTTCATGAAATAATACTAAATCACAAATTACTTATCTTATTTTAACTTAAAATGCCAACAGGAAATCATGAGAATTCAACGGTTTAATTAATTTAATTTACAATGTATATTTCATGCTAATAACATTATCAATTCTGCGATTGTCATAAGATGGGCAAAGTGTAACGAAAAGTCCGTATGTATAGTCAAATTATCGAACATAAAAAAAAGTTGTTGAATTCTCTGAAACAATTAATTATTGTGCTCCACACTTCACACTATAAATTGTTGTTTTACAAATTATAAAATATACAAATGAGCTAGATAAAGGTAAGTGCTGTTTCGATTCTGTTAAATTAACTGCTAGGTTACCAGTAATCTTTTAGTTAATTGAATTGATAATGTTAACGACGATTGCATTGAGATTAATAGAGTAATGCAGTTTACAGTTACAGTTGGACTGATTTAGGGTTGCCTACTCAATCCAAGTGTGCGACTGCGACACGACAAACGCAGCGACTTAAGACAATCCTACTAATATTTTAAATATGAAAGTTTGTAAAGATGTCGATGTTTGTAATTCCTTCACGTTCTAACCGTCGAACGGATTAAGCTGAAACTTGGCACACAGGTAGTTTGCATCCAGGAATAGGACAGGATAGATTTTATCCCAATTATAGGTTCCCTTGGGATAAATAACTGAGCTATTAGTTCCTAAGACGAACTAAATGATTCTAATTTGAATTTAAATTTTGACACCACAAGCAGCAAATAAACATCAGTGTGAAAGTTAGTACGCATTTCCCTTTAAATTGTCTAGTTAGTAGCGATGTCATGTCGCCATCGCACTTAAACAGACACCAAGCCTATGGAACTCCTGAGAAGTGATTAAATCTTCGAGGAAACAACTGCTTTATGTGAACTCTGTCGTTTCAATAATGTTTAGAGTAATTGGTTATCAACCAATGGTCCGGATCCGGACCAAGCAGAAGCCAAAAAAGTGCTCGAATGATTTTAAATTTAGCGATGTTGAGCGCTGAAGTCACATCAATACCTACAAAATTACAAGCGTTTCAGTTTAATTATTGCACTTGTATTATGTTGAATACTTTTATTATAAAAACGCTAACACACTCATACCACCGCAGCATGATTCCCTGTGTCGCGGGAGGCATGGACTACACAAATAACACATCACTAACACCCATGACCCGAGAACAAACATTTTATCTGTCACATAAATATCTGCGCCGGCCGGGAATCGAATCCGGGATCCCTCGCTTCGCAGGCAGGGTCACTACCAACTAGACTACGGGGTCATCGGTATATTATTATATCTACACTAGACGATACCCGCGGCTTTGCCCGCGGAAAAGTAGAATTCATCCCAGGGGAACCTGTAAACAGGATAAAATCTATCCTATGTCCTATACCTAAATTCAAACTATCTGTGTGCCAAGTTTCAGCTTAATCCGTTCAATGGTTAGAGCATGAAGGAGGGACAAAAATCCAACCATCCAAATATCCAAACATCCAAATATCCAAACATCCAAATATCCAAATATCCTTACAAACTTTCACATTTATAATATTAGTAGGATTACCTGGTCCCGGTGGTTTTGCTGGTGGTTAAGAATGATGGAAAAGTCCCTGAGCAAGAAAAGGTTGGGAAGCTCTGTTCTTCTGTTAAGAAGGCTGGTATAGAGAATTCTACACGGACTAAAGAGCATTGAGGCAATCTTTAAATACCTACTCTACATGTACGTAATCCAGATTACGTGATTGTGGAATTACGATATACACCCAAGTGAAGTGTCGCTATTGGAGCGAGTACAAATGGAGCGAATTCAAATTCGTGTACAAATGTAGCTATTAGTAGGTACTATTAAACGATAAACTTGAACGCTATTGTATGAAAAAAAATGCCAAAAAAAAAACAAATTTTAGCCGTAGCATTAGATTATAAAACGTAGTGTTGACATTATTGACTATATTATCACAAACGGCTTTAATACACGTATTTTTTTAATGTATAGGTGCCCTCAGATCGAAAAACATAATAGACTTTTCAGAACAAAAAGCGAGGTAAATTTTTTTTTTATTTTTTTTTATATATATCTCCGCACAATGAACCGGGAAACATTGTCATTTGTTATTAATGTTTTTCCTACCACGCTTCTTTGTTCCGAAGATTCCGAATATTTTTTGGACTATGTGTATACCTATTGAGAAA
>LGAG01000519.1:162645-180234 GCA_001278395.1 Lerema accius
TTCATTAATTCTGGTTAATAACCGAAAATCCGTGTTTAACAGTAACTACTGATTCCTTCAAAGTAACGGTTAACCCATACGTTTCGGGGTACCTAAAGTAGCAGTAACATTTTAAACCTGTTAACAGAATATTACAATTTTAACAGGTTAACCGTTTTAACAGGTTAACCGTTTTAACAGGTTAACCGTTTTAACAGGTTAACCGTTTTAACAGGTTAACAGATTAACAGGTTAACCGTTTTAATAGGTTAACAGATCAACAGGTTAACCGTTTATATCGGTTATCCTTTTTAAATGGGTTTTCCGATCTCTGGTGGTAATATCTGTAGTAGTTGTAAAATAAGTACTAACTAACAGTTATAAAGTGAAGTGAAAGAACACAGCGATAAAACTTTCTATTTGCTAGTTGTTACTCTCTGATTAAAATAATGGTTTTAATTGTTTAATATTAAAACTTGTTAGTTGAAGTTGTAAAAGTAGATAAAGCAGAACAAGCTTTTGAATCTATGCTAAAGCTCAAATGCTGTATTTATTCATTTTATTATTTAACTACATCATATCATTTTCTAAGGGCAATAGGTACCACAGTATACATACATTTACTGTGGCAATACATTCGGAGAGTTGTTCCTGCTAATCTCGCTAGTGTGAAAGTCCTGTACGTCGCCAAAACATTAGTCGTAATTCATTCATTTTCTAGCCTCGAGTGTTTTAATATTCCATTCTTGTGACAAATTACTAGCTTCATGAAATAATACTAAATCACAAATTACTTATCTTATTTTAACTTAAAATACCAACAGGAAATCATGAGAATTCAATGGTTTAATTAATTTAATTTACAATGTATATTTCATACTAATAACATTAACAATTTTGCGATGTCATGGGCAAAGTGCAACGAAAAGTCCGAATGTATAGTCAAATTATTCGTATAGTGATTGAACATAAAAAAAAATTGTTGTATTATCTGAAACAATTAATAATTGTGCTCCACACTTCACACTATAAATTGTTGTTTTACAAATTACAAAATATACAAATGAGCTAGATAAAGGTAACTGCTGTTTCGATTCTGTTAAATTAACTGCTAAGTTACCAGTAATCTTTTAGTTAATTGAATTGATAATGTTAACGACGATTGCATTGAGATTAATAGAGTAATGCAGTTTACAGTTACAGTTAGACTGATTTAGGGTTGCCTACGCATTCCACGTGTGCGACTGCGACACGACAAACGCAGCGACTTAAGACAATCCTACTAATATTTTAAATATGAAAGTTTGTAAAGATATTTGGATATTTGTTTGTAAGTCCTTCACGTTCTAACTGTCGAACGGATTAAGCTGAAACTTGGCACACAGGTAGTTTGCATCCAGGAATAGGACAGGATAGATTTTATCCCAATTATAGGTTCCCTTGGCATAAATAACTGAGCTATTAGTTCCTAAGACGAACTAAATGATTCTAATTTGAATTTAAATTTTGACACCACAAGCAGCAAATAAACATCAGTGTGAAAGGTAGTATGCATTTCCCTATAAATTGTCTAGTTAGTAGCGATGTCATGTCGCCATCGCACTTAAATAGACACCAAGCCTATGGAACTCCTGAGAAGTGATTAAATCTTCGAGGAAACAACTGCTTTATGTGAACTCTGCCGTTTCAATAATGTTTAGAGTAATTGGTTATCAACCAATGGTCCGGATTCGGACCAAGCAGAAACCAAAAAAGTGCACGAATGATTTTAAATTTAGCGATGTTGAGCGCTGAAGTCACATCAATACCTACAAAATTACAAGCGTTTCAGTTTAATTATTGCACTTGTATTATGTTGAATACTTTTATTATAAAAACGCTAACACACTCATACCACCGCAGCATGATTCCCTGTGTCGCGGGTGGCATGTACAACACAAATAAGACATCACTAAAACCCATGACCCGAAAACAAACATTTTATCTGTCACATAAATATCTGCGCCGGCCGGGTATCGAACCCGGGCCCTCGCTTCGCAGGCAGGGTCACTACCAACTAGGCTACGGGGTCGTCGATATATTATTATATCTACAATACCTAGTCACGGTGGTCTCTGCTAATAAGAATGATGGAAACGTGGTCCCTGAGCAAGAGAAGGTTGGGAAGCTCTGTTCTTCTGCTAAGAAGGCTGTTTAGAGAATTCTACACGGACTTAAGAGCATTGAGGCGATCTTTAAATACCTACTCTACATGTACGTAATCCAGATTACGTGATTGTGGAATTACGATATACACCCAAGTGAAGTGTCGCTATTTGAGTGAGAGGTATCAAATTCGTTAACAAATGTAGTTTTTAGTAGGTACTTTAACGATAAACTTGAGCTATTGTATGAAAAAAAATGGCCATGTAACAAAACAAATTTAAGCCGTAGCATTAGATTATAAAATCTAGAGGTGTGTTATTGTCTTCATTATCACAAACGGCTTTAATACACGTATTTTTTTAATGTATAGGTGCCCTCAGATCGAATAACATAATAGACTTTTCAGAACAAAAAAGCGAGGTAATTTTTTTTTATATATATATATATCTCCGCGCAATGAACCGGGAAACATTGTCATTTGTTATTAATGTTTTTCCTACCACGCTTCTTTGTTCCGAAGATTCCGAATATTTTTTGGACTATGTGTATACCTATTGAGAAAATATAATGCCCAAAATACTTGACATACTTCCCATCTTTACATAACTACATACAATAGTTAATAGTACAAGCAAAGGGTCTTCAGAAGCCACTAGTACTAGGCTAGGTGTTTGCCGCATACCTGAAGTGCTAGTGAAACTACCCATTTAAATAATGTACTTCCAGGGATGAAAGAGCGAGTGACTTACCAGTTTGTCTTTTTTTACTTTGAATCTTTTCCTTTTTTTTTACTATTGAAATTAAACTAAAATTTTGACTATTTAACATTATATATATTCTACGAACTTTAAAGCAGTAATAAAATTCTTATCATAATTAATAGTCTTAGTGACCTGAAATGTTCTAAAACGCGCCAATTCTGTCCCGTTAGTTCCATGTAAATCCACAGATGGCATTAACAGTCGAAGCATGCAGACTATAAAAATAAGACGACAGTAATTTTCATAAATTTATTTATATTTAAATTAATTTTATGTTGGATTGGCAATTAAGTATTTGCTGTTAAAGGTACCTATAAACACAATTTGAAAACATTAAGTTAAATAAAGATGATAATAATTATATTTTTGTGTTCATTGCTACATGTTAGTCAGTTGATGATTTGACTCGCTTACAATGCCATCGATCACACTCTGACAGCTAGTGTCAGACGTGTACGAACATGTCATGTGAGGTGTTGGTATTTAAATTGAATATCAAGGATTAATAAATTGCTTTCAAATAATAGAATTTCTTTTTAAAGAACTAGTGGATGCGCCCACGCTTCGCTTCGGTGTACCTTTTACCTGGTATCCCGTGGCAACAAAAACATTTCCCTAAACAATACATAGGTACTAGATTAGGGATCTCTATAGTCTTCATATAACCAAGAAACATCCCAAGTTGTAGCCACTTAAGTATGTGATTTAAATGGATAGAAATATCCGAACAAAAATATGTTACGTTATTAGTAAATAAGGGAAAAAAGTGTTCTATAGTACACTACATTACACACGTCCTTACCGTATTTACTATGGTTCTTTCCTTCTTGCGCAGTTTGGTAAATAGATTTAATAGACACCTATTAATTAATTAGTAGGTAGGTACCTGTTGTTCATTAATGTCATCATTAACGATAATATGAAGTAGTCTGGCAACCCTGTTAGTTTGAACAAGCAACAACGCAATTGTCTGCCAGCGTTATTTTGCTAGCATTAGAAAGATTTGCCTATTCCGTCCAATTGGAAAGGAAATGCTAATATTAACACTGCACAGCAATCCAAACAGCTCTCCGCTTGCATTTCAAAATCTTCACGATCCACGGTTAACTATTTGCTATAAATTGCAATGTTTTCTCTTTAAACGAGTTTATATAAAGTTAGGAAAATTAGTTAGAAATATATTCGTCCTTGAGTTATTATAATAATTGGGAACGAAAGAGAAAAATATTTTAGGATTTCCGTTCCTATACGGTTCAAAAAAAATCGTTTCAAAAGAATTTCGTTCCAAAAAAATCAGCCGCTAATAAATATTGCACAGATAAAAATATTATATTATAATTATTAAACACTACACACACCCTACAACAGGATTCCCTATCGTTGGTGCTATGGACAATACAGAAACACACAAACACAGATCGAAAACAGAAATTTAAATTTCACTGAGAATCGAACCCAGGACCCAATGAACGGTCCAACATAGCCACCATTATGTTATACGAGTCCTCTACTAATTATAAATCATCAAATTAATTCGTTCATCCTATTCATTGATTTATGATTGCATCAATGCTGATACTCCATTTGATATAAACATCGCTCCGCTACGGCCATATTTCTAATAAAGTTATTAGAATTAGGAGTACCTCTAACATTTCTATGGCGAATGACGGCTTGAAATGGATGGTAAATATTCTTTATACAACAGCACTCATCATAAAGCAGATAAGAGTAATAGAAATATCCATCATGATAAAATTTCCTATCGCTTACAGTCGTGAAACGTTCCAAACTAACCGTTCCAAAAGAGCCCTTCAAAAGAGCCGTTCCAAAAGATGCGTACCGTAAGAGCCTTTCCAAAAGAGCCGTTTCAAGAGACTCGTTCCAAAAGAGCCGTTCCAAAGATAAGTTGCAGAATTTACATGGCTTATTAATTTGTCAGTCACATTGTAAGGAATAACTTCACGATCTAACACGATAACACCTTGCAATCGCATCGACTATAAATTGTGGTATTAGAAAGTTGCGTTTGACAAGGATATATAAATAAGAAGTGCATGATCTGTGCTTGTAAAATGACGCTCTTCAATTGATTTTATACGAGTACGTCGTAACTCTGTGAAGATTTGATTTAATCTCCGCGTAAAGAGATAGCTCAAAGCGTAGATGATAAAATAGTTGTCTATTAAAACATTAGACTGTTTAATGTAATCATTTTATTGTAACGATACGTAATTGTATGTGTAATGTTATCTGTTATAATTATGAAGAAGTGAGGGAAGTTGAATTTTGTTTAAAATTTATTTATTTCATTTAGATATTAATTATTGTCTTCCTTTTACTTCTGGGAAATAAGTTAAACAAAATACACTATTACTGTAGACAGATACTTCACACGCACACTTCAGATGGATGGTCTCGTTGACAAAGGTTGTATTATATTATTGCCCAATCAATAATCGTTATTATTCTACAAAACCAAATAATGAGTTGCCATAAAGTTTCTCACACTGACGGTATCAATTTCTATGACATTTACAAAACCTTATCGCTAAATCTTATCACTGCACTTTTGTTATATCCATCCAACATCACTAATCAACAAACCAGTATCTATGTCGTATTCACAGTTACGTGAAAAGGTACTTAGTGGAAATATATTTCCTGCATTTAAACGTACCGAGATGCGCATGCGCAGGCAGGCTTGTGTTGAACATTATTGAATAAATTGAATAGCGAGATATTAACTGTGATTAACCTCCGATGCCCAGACGTTAGTTAAATGACATAATACACGTATCCGCTTATTTCAATTTTCTCCTCGTCGGTTGGTATGTGACTAATTGATGGGAACAAACCAACCTAACGGCATCTAAATGCTCCCACAAAGCTTCGCTGCGGCATCTCAAGACGACTCGCTTCCTGATCCTTATATCTATTGTCATAAGAACAGAAATCGATTGATCTCCACGCTTTCATGAGATGCAACAGGTATAACTAATTATCGCTTGCAAAAAGGAAGTGTGCGGAATCCGTAAGGACACTTTTCATTGGCAAGAAGCTGACAGAAGAGTTATTGGCTCATACAATTGAAGCGAGTTCTCACGTATGAGGGGTAAGAAGTAACAAACGAAAAATGTATCGTTGTAAATAGATCCGAAACGTGTACGCATTAAAGTGTCTTAAAAATTTTTTCTCATAAAATTAGTGTTTCCTTTGATTGTCTCGTGTTCTTTAAGTCATGAGTAATTATCGGCTTTAATTGGCTATTATAAAGAAAGAAAGGAAATAATATTATTACTACAGAAGTCATGTCGTACAAAAGTTGAAAAACATTAATCTAATGAAAATCAACCGCCGTCAGCAAAATGTTTTATCTGTATGTGTATTCAGATATTATCTTATAGATTAGTGTATGCTTATATCAACTTACAAATCTCAGTAGATAAAATTTGTATGCAGATTGAAAACTCCAGGTTATTTTGAAACTACGGATAGAAAAAAAAACGCTAATGAATGTTCCAGCATTTGTTGCTGCTATATCAAAAAAATCTCAAAATAAACGT
The DNA here is from genome assembly GCA_001278395.1 of Lerema accius. Classification (NCBI taxonomy): domain Eukaryota; kingdom Metazoa; phylum Arthropoda; class Insecta; order Lepidoptera; family Hesperiidae; genus Lerema; species Lerema accius. The sequence continues at coordinate 169,097 of LGAG01000519.1, forward strand.
TAGTCAATATACAAGAGAATTGCAATACAACTCAATCCGTTAACCGAACGTTGATCATGATTTAATTACGTTAGTTATCTTTTCCCACAATGGAGACGCGAGCACTGGTACCAACTAAATGTCAAGTTCTCAGACAGGCCCTTCATTCATTACATCGGTAACTGCACAGTTATTTACATTAAATTTGAATATAGTCTGCCAAAGGTGTACTAACATTCTACCCGAAAAACAGTTTAATTCCGACAGAATAACAGCTAAAATGTATTAAGAAAAAATTCTAGGAAAACTTGTTATTCGATGTGATATTTTTAATACAAAAAAATGGGTATATAGCTGTGTTATGAACACTGTGCGTTGTACGTGAATACGTTTATGTTACAGATCATTTGTTATCATTAGGGGATTACATCCGTACGGTAGCAAATTTAAAGACGTGTTCACATCAAAAAATATGACAAAAACTGTTCTATGTCTATTCTATTGCTTTCGAGAAGGAATGTAAGTACGTCCTGTCGGTACCTACATAATAATCTCGAACAATTTATCTCATCATTCATTAAACATTTCTTACACTGAATGTAAGATTGTAAGGTGTTAGGTGGTTACTCGAGACGAGTTATCCTGTCGTAACTTGCGCAATCTTACTGTTTATGAAGCTGTAGTACAATTAGCATATTTTGAGAAACCCTTGAATTATCACCATACTGTCTGTAATTACATAAGGTGTTTTATAGACGCAAATCGCTGCTTTAACGTATCTTTTATTTTCTCAATGGAGGTGCGAGTTAAACTTCGTAAAGACAGACACTAGGTAACTTAGTTAATACTTATGTGTTTGTCACTTCTTTAGTAACTACATAATATCAAAATATGTAAATATTCTCATATCTAAATTTAATTTATAGCTTACAATATTAGATATCTTACTTTATTTCACAAAATTCACAGCTTTAAAATCAAAACTAACGAACCTTTAGTATAAAAATGCCAAAGCAAGCAAATGCCAAGCACTAGACCAAATGTTATAAAATTGGTTGGAGATAGTTTTAAGCACCAAAATCTTTGTTTAACACAATGATTTCGAAATTGAGGATTGCATATTAGAACATTTTTTTTAAATAATCCTCAAAAATGTGAAGGGACAAATTACGCTTCAAAATTTCGACGGTACATACAAGCAAACCTAGTCAGTAAATTAATGACGATTATTACAAGATTTCTAGCCAAGGGTTAAACAAGACAGTTACATGACTTACATAGATCGTTAAAACTAATATCAAATGATAACAACTTGGATTGGCTATTATACATTGAAGCGCTTTAATAAATTGCCACTAATGGTCACCTACCGCTCGCCGCAATCGATGTTACTTAAATTACATGATCGGTTTTGTAGTCACCTCCAAGCTATCTATCTCGACAGTTAGATAGATATGCATTAGATTATCCCATGACAATAAAACTATCCATAGTACTATCAATGTTAATTTTATCCATCCTCATCACGATCGTGTTTGGATAAGAGCACATCCTAAGAGACTTATTAGGAAGAAGAGAAAGTTAATTGTATAAAATACTAGATGATCGGACAGACGTTATTCGGCCTCATATTTTGTCTCTTGTAGATTAGTTGATTCCCTATCCACACCAGGAACTCTCGACCTGAAAAAATCTAAGCTAAATCTGGAAGACTAATTAAAACTGCTAATGAGTAGGTACTACAATATCACTAGTCATACAACTATTTAATAAATTAGACACTATGACTAAGGAAATAAATGCTATCGAGCTTACAGTGGAGCCAACTGATGTATGTACTAAGGTATCACTTGTCATTATAGTCCTACTAATATTATAAATGTGAAAGTTTGTAAAGATGATTGGATATTTGGGTATTTGTAAGTCTTTCACGGTCTAACCGTTGAACGGAATAATCTAGCACTTGGCACACAGATAATTTTCATCCAGGAATAGAACATAGGATATATTGTATCCCGATTACAATCCCTTGGGATACATCCAATATTTTTTAACTACTATTCCTCGGACGAAGTCGCTGACGTCGTCTACATACATAAAACATAGTATAAGTAAGAAAACAAATGCTATCCAGCCAACAACAGAGCCAACTACGTCCATATATCGTCAGTTCTCGCTCCTCCTGACCTGCGTACACTTAAACAGCTATCTAATGGCTCGGCAAAGTGCTATCCGAAACACAATTCACTGTGAAATATCTGAGGAGATAGCCACACAGTCCACAAGTCACCAGGCGGCAGGTTACGATTCCTGGTCGTGTGCTAAACAGGTGGAACAGTGGTTGTCAATCCTTGATGAGATTTAGGACCATAGTTGTCCCAATTTTCACTTCAGTTCGTGCAAAGTTCAATTGGTTATCTTGGCTTACCTATCTTACCTATTTGTAAAGACACTTCGCCATCAAGAGCCTTCAAGAGTCTCAAAAGGACTAGATTTCATCATGATTATTTTTTAATTTTTCTTTTCTAACATAATTATTTGCGTACCAATAAATTGACAAAAGAGGTAAGTTTTCCAAAATTCGTTGTAAGTCCTCCCTCACGTTATGTAAGAAACCTCTGGAGCATATTGGATAATACTAGTTCTTAATTTAAAAACTACATATTACGCATGTTAGTCAGCAATTATAGCTTACTAGTGGGCCTGGTTGAGAACCACTAGAACAGGATATCGGTTTTTAATCGCGACCGCAGTAAGGAAGCTGTCACAGGCACTTACGGTGAACATTCCTTCTTTACGAGCGACGACTAAACGTGCGACCGTGCGATTGTGCGACCATGCGACTATCGTCTTAACTCGCCACTTACCACACCTTCGGTAAAGATTTACGTTTGGTTCGTACTACATGTTTGCTATTTAGTTAACCACATTCTCTAAGTAACCGTTATTGTTGGTAGCCATGGTGAAATTCCTTGCTTTGTTTGGTACTATGCTCAGATACTCATATTTATTATTGTCTTTTGTCATTATGAGTAAAAAGTAATGCATGATGAAATGGTACGTTAGATAGCGATAGATAAAAAAAGAAAGAAAGAACGAAGAAGAAGCCGACTGGTGTAGTTGTTAAACAAAAGAAAAGAAAAAAAAATCTCAATGTAACTATTGGTACTTAATTCCTGTTAAGAATAGCCACCATACAAACACTTGATGGAAAGAACAACACTAAATCGTCGTCTTAGATAAAATATACCTATTGTAATAATATAGATCGTCGCCAATGAACGTGAGCTATATCATGATTTCAATCAATAACATTTAATGTCAATAGCTGACAAATGAGGTAACACTCCGTCCGTTGGAGATTAGTCACCATCGTATTTGACACAAAAATCTCGAAAACTTAAATGTGTCAGGCGTTACTGCAATAATTAATAAGTAATTTTAAATTTTACTTAATCCCTTGACCCCATTTTGTTTGTTGACACCCCCCATTTTACAATAATTAATAACATAATTAACACAAGTTTAATAATAAGTATATTTTTATTAAAAAAATTGCATCTACAGATTGCCGCCCACTCCTCCTTATCGACTATGTATTTGAATTCCCATTTAATACTAATAATAAGAACAAGGAATTGCCAAGGCAACCTTTGGCAGACCTTTGCCAAACTTTTACAAGTTTGGGGGATTTTTTAATTTTAATTTAATAGAGCGCAAAGGCCTCGAACAGAACCTCATAGCCTTTCCTAGTTCCAAAGCGTAACATTTGACGTAAAAGTCACAAGACGATACCTTTCCGATCACTAGCTGTGTCGGTACAATCCATCAATCTTCATTGTTCACTATTATCTTTCATCAAACTAACTTTGGCCACATTGCAGTCGTGTGATTCGAATGTCTATTACTGAGTTACTCAAACTGAGGTAACTTGCCTAGTTCTGAGGATACGCCAGATTACACCGGTCATTTTTAAGATTATGCGAAATATGACGCATTTTATTTTTAAAATATTTTTGAATAGTTATAAATTCGCGTCATAATACCTATTATGAATCTACTAATCGTTCTTTAGGTTTATTTGAATTAAGATGTAAAATTACCAAAACTCGTACCTAGAGTACAAACTGATTAATTTGCAACAAATAAACTCATGGTATATTATCTGATTTAGTTTATGTTTTATAAATAGGTTACACCTTATTTTTATTACCACATTATTTTTATTGCATAGATTTAGCCAATTGGAATTGTGTACCAGTCAAAGCGGAAAGTAAAGCCTTTGTCCTATAAATCTATATTAAGCTTAAAGTTTGAGAGCCGCTGGTCTATAAGATAAGTTCAGCGGTGATTGCAAGAACCTAGGCCTGTAATTATCGCCGGATAACACAACTGATGGATGGAACACATTAGTCGGTACCGACGCGTGCGCAATTCGGCTTTGTAATATTGATTGATGTTCGTTTCGGATAGATAGAGCTGTCCGTTGTTCTTGTTAGCAGATACTAAGGTTAGTAATACGATGAAAAACTACTTATTACCTAATTAGTGATTATCTTGCGGTGCCTGCTTTTGTTATTAGGTGGTATGCTTGCGGCCTAATAAGTAATATTTATTTTTATTATCTTTCTTTTTGTCCGACTGAGGCAGGTTAATAAATGTTTTTCTTGCGTATGTATGTAAGTATATACATTTCTTTGGCAGCGGTACAGTCTGAACTATTGGATGGATTTCGATATATAAGATGTCTTTGTATTCGTCTCCAATGTAAAAGTCACATAAGTTATATATTTTTTATTAGTATACCCTCCCAATTTTTAGCAGTTTCGTTTTTTTTCCTATAAGTAATGGTCACCAGTTATACCTTTATCAAACTTGGGCACAAATGGGGCGAACATTTTTGTTATACACACCAAACAAAAAAACAAACCCGAGTTTGAAATAGATAAATTATCATGTAATAAATAGCCAGACAAACTTGAAACTGGAAACTAAATAAAAAAAAACTAAATATCTAAACAGCTACGCAATGCATTAAAAAACTCACTTCGGACACTAGACACTCCGTAAGTAGTAATGTAATAAGTAATAACAGTTGGAGAGATTACACGACCATCATTACACGAACAAGCCACTTCCTTGCCTCCGTATTATTATATTAAAAGCTCACTAGACGGTTAATTTGTTTGTCCGGATACGAGCTACGATTCGTTTTTAACTTGACGAATTACCAGTTAATGTTCCCAGTTGTAAAATCTTAAGATTTATCAATATTCCATGGGAGGTTTACGTGGATAAATCTATGCTTTTTCTATAGGAGACAATTCTATTTATCAATTTTGCGGTATATTTTAAAGAATAATGCTGCCTGCATTATTCTGTTCAATTATGAGAATAACACGGTTTTAAACTTTACTTGGCGAAGAAGTGCACAAGGCTTAATTTTGTTTGAAAATTGTTACTTACAAATAGGTACATTATGTTTTCAAATTTAAGGTAAAATCTACACACAGATTTTGTCGTAATGTTATTGCACAGTTTCCCTAGAAGATACTCTAACTTATTCCATAATACTGATCCTATCCATCGTAATTCTCGTAAAATAGCACCAATCATTAACATTTTCAATCATTAGCAGAGTAACTAAAGTATTTTATAAAAATCACCAATGAATGTTAAATGGTTTAACTCGCTCCTGGTTTTTAACTCGAAGATACGTTCCGATTTAACCATTAGCAGCAAAAAGATTATTTAACGTCCTGTTGCGTCTCGTTAGTGGCAAATATTTGTTAAAAGCTAGCTTTATCGTCATTAAATTCTTCAAAAGAAATAAAAGATGCGCCATTCTTTCTATTTTGCTTTAATGATAATTCTTCGGTCCGCATACAACAATGTTTTATTCGAACATTTCATACTAAACGATGTATTTAATATAAAATTCCATACTATTAAGTGTGATGTTATTTTTATTTTTTTCGTTATGGTGGATTGGACGTGGAAACGTCAGATAAGGTGCTTAAAAAATTGTGTTTAAATAATAAAACCTACGTTTTGTAATTCATCGATGCCTAATTTGGTCACAAATATATGAACGCCTAAATCAACGCATGATAACCTGAAATCGGAATAAAAACTATCCAATATCCTAATCCTGGAGACGGTTCAAACACACAAACTTTAACGTTCACATTGAATATTAATTTCGACAAAATATAGGTTATAGGAAATGGACGAATGCCTCATAAATATTTTTTATGCTATTTAAATTCGCTACCGCCGCTCATGTGTAACTGCCCTAAAAACTAATTTAACCCTGTTCTTGCTATCACTTACTCCCTCATTTTCCTGCTACATACACTTTTCCTCTTAAAACAATTACCTACATACCTTTAAGCCTAAACTGTGCGCTCTATAATTTGTGTCAATTACGAATACCGATCTCACCTCATACCCACAGGCGTCATATTACAAGAACGTCGAGAACTCAAGAGGAATCTATGCCAATATCGTGACTGTATTTTACTGATATAAAGTAAATTACACACGTTATTTTAATATTAATAGAGACGTCTTTTGATAACCCTCTAACTTCATTAGTGTGGTTAGCAAGCTATAGTCGCAGATTCAATTAAATTGAAACGTAGGTTGAACCGTTATTCATGTAAAAGATTATTAGTTGTGGTTGTGTATGTAACTATATCACGAGAAATTGTGAGTTCAATATTGAAATTTAAACGAAATATTATAAATCCTAATAGTTTCTGTTATATTCACCTAACATGGAAGTAACATTCACTGGTATAGTTAAGAAATCGTTAGTTTTACGGTTTGTAAAATAAACAATATTATTATAAAGTTACTTAAGTCAGATAGGGAAGTAGTCTATATAATCTATTATTAAAACTGCAATATAGTTTTAACATAACATGCCATCTTATCTACTTTTAGAAACAAACAAAAACAGTTTAGAAAAGTAGAAAAACAGACAAACAACCGTGACACTCGGATGTGTCAGTCAATTCTATACATTGTAGAAAGGTTACCAAGGGCTAGTCCACAGCTCATTGCCCACTGCCCACAGCCCACTGTCCACTGTCCACAAGTCAAGATACTGATCGTGTTAGCTGTCAGAGGAAGTAACATGCCACGCTTCCTTTCAATTCCCCATCTCCTGTTCCTAAGGATTATAAATAAACACTTGTCAAATGCCAGTGTTTTTGCCCACTGTAGGTTTACAAAGAACTTTATGAGGCATTTTATTTATTCTTTAGGTATTTTAACACTGAGTGATTCGTGAGTTGATACTGAACACATTTTTAATATCTAATACGGCTTTACTTACTTTAAAAGTCGGAGTTTGCCCGACTAGTTTCGGACCGTTCCGAGGTCCTTCTTTAGTTATTGTTGTATTACTTGATTTAAAATACCCTTAATAATAAACATTGACTAACTTTAATCGATGTTTTATGTCTGGTTTATTAAATACAGTATTAACAAACTCATAGTAAGCCGAGAATAAACTGTGACTCTTTGAATTAAATATTGGGTTAGATAGTTCGAGCATAAATCCAGACCACCCTTGTTTTATTTTCTTTTATTGATAAATAGATTGCAGTAAAGTCGTCTCCGGATGACGCTGACGTGTCGTGACGAGTCGCTCGTAGCATTTGCGGAATTGCACCTTTACTACCTACGGTCATCGATATAAATAAATACTCGTACGACGGCGACGATCTAACAAACTGATATAATGTTATCCCTCCACTGTTTATCAAGAAGAAAAGCATAAACTTAGCATACACAGTCACCTGACCTTTCAGCGTAGAATTTATAGAATGGCTGTAATCGCTTTGAAATATTGAAACGAAGCACTAAATTTTGTTGTAATGACTGTGGCAGCTCAGTGAGAGGTGTAATTAACTATCTAATTACCGATGCGGCGGCAATCGTAGCGATATAACGCAATTTGATGTGTTACCCTGTTGCCGGGCAGCGCTATGGTGCGTTTTGAATACATCAGCGTTCAGTCAAACTGGTTTGTGTACAATAACGATTTGTTTAGTTATGTTGGCAATGGTTCCATGTTAATTGTTTTGATTTATCTGTACAAAAAACTTCTTGTGTTGCAATTTTTGTGACTGAAACAGGCTAAGTGTGAATCATTTCAGTAACTTTAAATGTCTGCTTTTCATTTGAAGTATCTCGAGAACAGCACCAATAATTGTAGTCCTAAATAATCCTCCGTTCCATTTGAACGCACCATAATATGTTTAGCAAAATCGGTTCAGCCTTTCTAAGAATTCAATCAAATACGCGTACGCTTTTATAATATACAAAGAAGATGTATACGAATCACGGTTACTCCATATTAAAATCAAGCTATTCGAAAATAAGCACAGCTGCTTTCGCTCGCAACGACGCAAACGAGCTTATTTCCCCGCTGAATAAACAGGATAATAATCGCATGTTTACAGTGGTCGTGAATAAAGATAATTGGGGTACAAATCGCTGGTCCAGGAAGGGACGTTGAGACGAATGGAACGTGTCGATAATTGATGGAACGATTGAGGCCCCGTGTCGCGATCCAAACGACTTTGCCAACTAAGGTCTACGACAGTAGCGGAAGTGAATATCTATGAAAATGTACACGACACTGTTGTCTAGTGAAACCGTGTAGACTCTACACTGTAGAGCCTCGAGCCAAATGTCCTTTCCTTCGAACGCTCACGCCAAACGCTATCTAAAATTGTATGGGAATTATTTTAGACGCGAAAAAAATTGCGTCGTTTATGTAATTCCCATTCATTTTTAGGTAGCGTTTGGCGTGAGCGTTCAAAGGAAAGAGCATATGGCTAGTAGCTCTGTACATTTTCATAAGCGTTTGCCACTAGCGGTTAATGCTTGACCATGTCCGCAGTTTCTTGGGTTGGTTCATTCTTCTCTTCTAATGGATAATTTATCGGTGATATCTTGCATATGTACTACGAGTACCATCTCGTAGTGTGTCTGTCCGTTCATCAGATCGTCGGATCTACTAAGTGATTTTAATAAATGATCTTTTAATTTAATAAATAGATTCCTAATTGGGGAGTAAAAGTTTACACTTGTAAGAGTAGTTACGATAGTTTTTAACTAGATCATAAAAATTAATAAACCATCATATTTCCATCTTGCGTGCTGAAAAAGATTATAAAATAGATGTCGTACCTAACTGGGAATATAACGATGTAAGCAAAGCGGATCTCCCGTATTACCTAAACATACAAGTAGGTACCTAGTTGTTAAGTGATTGAACAAGACTGAAGCGGCCATTTCGCTGATTTATACATATATTTATAATGAGAATTAAGAGCGAGCTTGCAGCCGCTCGTTACACCGAGCTGCAATAAGTTTGCACCGACGTGAGCAATTTTCATCTATCGCTGCCAATCGAGCTCCGGTCATATAGCCTGTGAGGAGCTATACGCGACACCATAGGAGAAGCAATGGTTATTTGAATTGATAACCGCTGCAGAAGTGTTTTAATACTCCTGTGGTATATGATAGAAAACCGGAAAATATTGTTTACAAAAAACAAAACATAATTTTTATGTTGGTAAATATTCATGTTACGAAAGTTAAACAAATAGCTGAATTATACATTCTAACACATAATTTGTAACTCTATCTCTGTCGTACGAATTTTCAATTAAATTTAAAAAAAAATCCTGAAAATATAATTCAAATGGTGATTTGGATCGTACTAAAAATGGAGTTTAAATTTTGTTTTATACATTTTGTAATACTTAACTTTGTTTAAACTTAAATTCCCTTGTTTCAGCTACAAAATGGAGTTATTAAATTTATTTTTAAATATTTTGTATTACCAAAACTACCTGCGTAACCTATTGTTGTCAGACAAGTTCCTAATAAAAGCGATTGCTGTATATCGCAGCTAGCAACAGCATATTAATATGCAGTTTCTTCGCTTTAAATTTTCATATTAGTTTCCTATAATTAGGAATGTTAGTAAGTAGTACTTCGTTTATTTACTTATGCTATAAGTACAGGCAATCTCCTCCTTATAAAACACGAAGAAATTGATTACAATTTCGTCTCTATTTCTGCTTTCTTATTAATAATGGACATTGAGGCAAAGTTCGAGTAGTACTATAGCAGGAACCGTAAATTAGTTACTAGGTCCTGTTAGTGATAGTGGTTAATTAGTTAGAGAAGAATCGCGGAGTTAGTACCTTTTTAGTGCAGGTTAATCCTGTTAGTAAATAATATTTGTCTAATAATCTTTAGTATTTGTCCCACTCAAATTATAAATGTAAAATTCTTTATATTGTTTCATCTTCTATTCTAAGACCAAAAATGTATAGACTGGGTCTTCAAAACAAAAAAATCAAGTCATTTTCAGGGTTCCGTACCTAAAAGGTAAAAACTGAACCCTATTTCTAAGCCTCCGCTGTCTGTTGCTAAGGCTAGTTTTGACTCCTGCAGAAACAACTAAGTAATAACGTTTGTAATCTAGAGTCCTTAAAACATAAATTAGTAATTAAACGTAAACTCAACCTTTAATAGTTATGAATTGGTTAGCATAATTGAACTTTTGTAGTTAACCCCAATACATAACAACGGGTAGTTTATTAATAGTTGAATCAATTTATCGCAATATTATCTCTATTATTGTTAAATACTGTTATTAATCGAATCAATTGACCTTTTGTTTGCATCACTCGCAGTTACCGGTTGGTAGTAGGTATAAATATTGCAATAATTATGTGGTAGGTTGGCAATAATTACCGCTTCTATTCTTATGTTATTATGTATAATAGTGCTGAACTTTATTATTCATTTATATGCTGTGCAAATAAAAATTTATCACTTAATATCCAGGTATCAACATCTCTTCTGTCATATATTATTATATTGGATTAGACCGATTCTATGGGCAAAATTCGGAAATAACTTGATATGTCAAACGTTAGTATAATAATCTCGTTCGATAATTATCACAAATGACAATGTCTGCTTGTTTACCTGCGTAAGCATCGGTTTTTAGATCCATAGATGATAGTCAGGGATCCGTAGTACATTCATTGCTTTTCACTCATTACTATCATTATTATTTCGATGAGACGCGAACTTTTTCTACGACAACGATTCCTAAGTTT
>LGAG01000519.1:185738-203609 GCA_001278395.1 Lerema accius
GAGGGACGCCGTTACGGAGTTTCAGTTGCCACTAAAAAGATCACCAGATCTGATAGCATGATCATTTGCTACTTCCATATTGATATAGAAACGACATCTATGTAATTACATTAGTTCGTCCTAGTACAAACCTTTAACTAAGTAGACATTAGTTCAATCGTGATCCGCCAAACTCACCTACTGATGTAATTGACTTAAATATTGGTATGACTATTTATCGACTCTTAACTAAACCTTACTCGCAACTATTTTATTTCACTAACACTTACTCGCAATTTTAATAATATCCATAACATACATAGCATTTTATGCACAAGAACTCAGTTCTACTCTTACTTCAGCGGGACAAATAACTTTTCTATATGCAGAAATCCGAGTCAAAACTTATAAAAGTTGTCCATAGTCGGCCATAGTCGGCCGTAGTCGGCCATGGTTGGCGACGAGTTGTCCGTCTGTAGTCAGTCTTATGTTTTTCATTCAGTAATGCGGTAGGTGAGCGGCCATACCGCGGGCCCAACACATCTAGTTACCATACATCTACTTCCGCGGTGCCTCGTCGACTGTTACGGCTATCCGAGTTCTTGTTCAAATTGAGGAAACTTTTTGTTTTACAACTTCCTTAACTGGGCTTAACCCTCAAAGGCTTAATACCGCCTCGTAACGGTTATTATAACCATTGAAACGCCTGACAAAAACTTTTAGCGATATCGCTTGAATAGGAATGTTTGGTTAAAACGACAAACATGTTGGCTATAATTTATATCAAGTTAGTTAAAAACTGTAATGGGTATTATTTGAATAAGGCTAAAAATTCTAGATTGAATAAAAACAAAATTCCTTATGTCAATTATGGATGAATGAGTAAAAAGTTTTAAGCGCATTTTTGACTTGAAATGCGTAAATTCTGACCTAGGCGTTACGCTGACTTTGCGTTGCATCATTTTTTTACCCGACTGCGCAAGACGGAGGGTAATGTTTATCAAGCATACGTACGCATGTTTATTTTTTTTGGTACGCTCTATAGTTCAAGCGGCTTGACGGATTTCAATTGAGAGGTGTTATGCTTCTCCATTGTAGGAATGGCATAGGATTTTTTTAGCAGTCGGGTTTTTATATTAGTACCTAATCGCTCGTGGAGATTGGTAACCTGGTGTATGAAATAAAAATAAAAATTCAAGAATAAATATTTATTTCTTTCTTTAAACAGGCGAGATAACTTTTGATTTGACTACCGGCTATCTTTTAATTCAGCGAATAACATTTTTCAGCGTAGATACAGTTTAATCAATAATGTCTATCAATCTATATAACGTCTATACTGTTTGTGAGCTTGTATACGTATAATCAATTTTTAGACTTGTCATAACTAAAACAAAAAAAATTAAGTTCAAAGCAGTTTTTGTGAAAATTTAAGCATAATGTGATAATTGCAGTGATAAAATCTCTTAAGCATTACTGGAAAAATGTGATAAATTATGCGATTTCCGTTACCTACAAGGTTTTCGTAAAACTACGTACTTAATAAGACAAGTCTAAAAAATTAGATTATAATGGCGTAATAATCGAAGCTACTTATCCGATTTTAAATAACATTCTATTTATATATATATCTATCTATATCATATATTTTTAATAATTATCTTCTTCGCACCCCTACATAACTGAGGCAGATCTCTAGTATAAAAATAAATAGTTATATAGCAAAATATATAATAATGAATATATAAATGTATATATAATAGTAAATGCGAATGGTAAATAAAAATAAAAATCTATAACAATGTCTACATTATATTTGTTGGAATATATTTTTAATTCTTCCCTTGAATCATATTTGTAAGCTATCTATGAAAGCTTCATATCTGTAAGCTAGCTATGGTCTTTGTAGCTAATCATTAATTATCGTCTATTAGTAAATCTAAGATGAGGTCAAATTGTCCCTTCCCCAGGTCATAGGCCACTTGGTAACTCCATCTGTGTGCGTTGCTTACTGTGTAAGATTTTTTCTGAAAATAAAAAAATAAATAAAAAAAATTTAAAGAGGTTTTGGGTTAACCTTGAATGAGTGAAAAAAATCGCGTTACGAAATTTCTAAATTATATGCTAAGGCGTTTCTTTCAGATTTTGTTTTGTTAAAAAAAGTATATAAAATAGTATATTATTAGGTGCTAGCTTCAGCTGAATGGTAGTTCAATTTGTATATTAATTTTATTTCGTGTAATAAAATTCTTTGAAACCACTCAAATAATATTTATACTATAAAATATTAAGGCAAGCATAAATATCTAAACTTGAAATAATTTCTAAAAGATGATATTATTTAAACATCTGTTCCCGCATTATTTGTATTGTCCATGGCACCCGATACATTGTATAAAGAATTCTAGTATAGCGTTATAAGTTTGTGGAGTTATTTACAAAAAACCTATATCTTACGAGTATTTCAACAGCTTGTCTCGTATGTTGGTCCCAACAGACACGATGGCCCACGCTGGGCCACTCAACAGGCCCGGCGCTGATCGGCTTCCCCGCCACCTTCCAAACTGCCCACACTGCGAACCCATTTATCGTATGTTCTGCGTCGCCTTGAGATTCACTGAAAACAGAAAACCACCATGATAAACAAAGAAAATAAATATTTTTAACACTTCTAAAAGTGGTATTTGTTAGTTTTCGGTTGACAGTTTTCTATAAAGTTCTTGGCCAGCGTGGTGGACTAGGGATGTACCCCTCTCACTGTGAAAAGACCTGAGCCCAGCCATGGGTCAATGGGACAGCAGTTATGGCGTACTAAAGTGACGACAATTTTAAAGATTAAGCAGGTTTTACTCAATGATGTCCTCATTCATTCTCACACTGTGAGAGGAAACCTGAGCCCAGCTGCAGTGGGCCCCATATCAGTGGGCCACATGTCATTGGGCCTCATGTCGGTGGGCCTCATATCAGTGGGCCACACGTCAATGGGCGTCATGTCATAGAGCCTCATGTCAGTGGGCCTCATATCAGTGGGCCATACGTCAATGGGCCTTACCTCATGTCATAGGGTCTCATGTCAGTGGGCCTCATATTAGTGGGCTAGTAGGTAAGGGTTATGATAATGACGATAGCATTAGAAGTTAAGAAAGGTCTTACTCAATGAGGAAGGTGTCGTCAGCGGCCAGCTTGGGTGGCAGCTGGTCGAACTGTATCTCGAGCAGCCTCCGAGGTCGACCGCGACACACACACGGGTACTCCCACAGCGGTTGAGCCTCTATTTCCGCGTCGCTTATCGTGCGAGAGCGCTGATCGAAAATAAACGTCAAAATTATATTAAATTCATTTTTTCTTGTGTAATGTGCTTTCCATTTATATAATACGAGTGAGTGAAAAAGTGTGAGTAAATTGATTTATTTCATCTTTCAGTTATTTTGCCGTCAATATTTTTCATTGCTGCTCCTCTCCTATTCATCTTAGCGTGATGTTATAATAATATATAGCCTATAGCCTTCCTCGATAAATCGACTATCTTATACTAAAATAATTTTTCAAATCGGTCCTGTTGTTTCTGAGATAAGCGCGTTGAAACAAACAAACTCTTCAGCTTTATATTATTAGTATAGATTAAACTAAACTGAAGTGTATAACATAATAAAACAGTAATGCTAACATACTTGAGACAAATTTTATAACAAAACTTACCTCCACAAGACAATCAAATGCAGCCATATCAATCCCCTCACAGATGCCAAGTGGAATCCTTATCTTATGCAAATCTTGGAATTCCACCGGCATCGCCCAAAACTCACACCCTTCCGGAATTATCTTCACAACCCCTAGCTTCTCTCTATACTGATGCAAGAGATACCCCATCTTCAAATTCTCCCATGGCAAAACCGCACTACTAAAATTCGGTTCACAGACTACACAAGTCACCCGTCGTAAAATATCATCATCTACATCCGGCACTATGGTAACATTGTCTATGGAATTCTCTTTTATATAGTCATTAAGTATTTCTATATTAAAGTTAGCAGTCTCCAGTACATAAACCTCTTTGGCTCCCATCTTTGCAGCGGCCAGTCCCAAGAACCCGCTGCCATTTAAGTCTAATACCACATCATGTTTGCCCACATCTTGTCTTAGTTGAGCCAGCATTTTTTTGCTGCGTCTTCCATCATTAAGATAAGACACATGGGTCCTTGAGAATGCCATGTGGACTCCACAAACGCAGGCCGGTCTTTCATAAATCTTATTGTCAGGATCCAACGAGAACCATAGAGAATATTCATCGTGACAAGATACTAATGTGAGTTCTGTGTCTTTCTTGACTGTTATTTCGTTGGGAAGAAAGTATACGGCTTGCATCCAGTGGTCACGCCATGGGATACTGTCTTGCGGTCGCTCAGCTGATATATCTGCGTCAGGGTGGCACCACCAGGGGGCGCAGCTTAGCAATATTTTACCTGAAACACCAAAATAAACCATCATTAGCTACAAACTATAAAATATTTAAAGGAGCAGCTAAAGCCAATACATATCTTGTTTATATAGTTTTTTGTGTATTTTACAGTAATATTCGGTAAATAACAATAAATCCCGAGTACCAGTTCTCATCCCTATTGTATTAAACCAGTGGCTCCCAACCAGTGGTCCGTGGACCACCAGTGGTCCGCAGAAGGCAAAAAATGGTCCGCGAATGATTTTAAATGTAACGGCGGGCGTTGAGCCGTAAGCTCAGAAATCAAATTAAAGTACTCATATTTTTTTTTATATCTACATAGTGGTGGTCCCTACTAACAAGATTGATATTACAGTGGTCCCTGACCAGGGAAAGGTTGAGAACCCCTGTATTAAACCGACACAAACGCGAATTTAATGCGCTGATAACGCGCGATTGCATTGACACAAACGCACCTTATCAATGAGTAAAAAAACGTCATGTAGAAAAGCCCTAATTTCTTCTTCTTTAACTCCCCTATAATATCTCAACACAAACCTTCTGGATCCATATTGAGCTCCCACCACATAAACACCACTTGAGCTCTCCCCGTGTTGGATACTGTAAAGTTCTGTTTCCCCACCCTCTTCATTTCCAAAGGGGTGCGTCCAGACCAATCAAAGGAGAACACGGGTATCTGGTCTGATAGCTCCTTGAAAGCATGCCGTGGTAACTGAGATAGTTGAATATCATGGACTGCTGCAGACCCTGGACAGTTCTTCATCTGGAATTAAAGAAATAAATGTATTTAGAAAACTTATTTGCCTCTTTGAATTTATCATAAGTCACAATGTGAAAAGTACTCTGTAACGCAAATTTTTGAAGATTTTAACCTCCCCTCCACGCATGTAACGCGCCGTAACGTTTTTCTGTACCCTCCCCCTCCTCCGTTAACGTTACGTAACACACAAATGACCATTTTTATCCAAAAATATTGCCATTTTTATTTTTTTGTAATAAAAATACTGTTACGTAATGCGTTGTTCGACCCCTCCTTCCAACTACGTAACGCATCATAACATTTTACAAGACGTCCCCCTCCCCCAAATTGCGTTACGTATTACTCGAGCGGCCCCTAAATAATATTTAAGTCTAACCCAAGTGCCAGCAGTACTTCATGACTATCTGACCACCAAATCATTAATTCATAAGGAAGTAACTAACATCTACTCATTGTTAATGGGATGTAAAAAACTATTACAATTTATATCACCTTTAGGGGTGTTCTCAATACAATCTCCAATTCTTCGTCAGCCAAATCATTGAGTTTATTCCACTTCTGCAACGTTGGAGATTCCACTACTTGTACATACATAATTGCCGAGTCTGGCACCACTATACAGTCTTCTTCCAAAAGATACTTATGGGCATGTGAGAATGTTGACAGGGCACCTATAATGCAGAATAATTTATTCATAATATATTAGCTTATACATTTACATGTTAAAATGTAGAGGTCCTCTAGTATTATTACAAAAAATTGTTTCCCTTGTATGACACAACTATGACAATATTAAACACCAATAAAATCCTCTAGTGAATACTTAAAAAGATTTATTACATAAGTTTCAATTAATCAAACGTACCTTCACCAATCAATTCAGTATCAAAAACCTCAGTAACTAAAATATTAGCTTTCTGTTTCAAATCCCCGTCTTCCCCAACTGTCAGTTCGGTAGATCTTTTTGGTATAACAATAATCTTGTCAGCTACTCCATTCCTCTGCAAAATCTTAGCACAACATTCAGCCATAGGTTTGAATGCTTCACAAGCTACTATGGAGTCTGCACCACATTTTGCTGCCATTATTGAAAGCAATCCAGTTCCTGTGCCTATAAAACATTACATTTATCATCATCATCTCATTTAAAACTAGTTGAAACACTAAAAGCATTTGCACAGTTCACATTGCTACTAATTAAAACATGTGCTTAGCTTATACACAATGTGTGTATAAAAACATAATTATGTCTGTATACAAAATATAACAAAATAATAGCTTCTGGTTAGTACAAAATAATTTCATATAGAAGTTTTTACCTATAACATCATACAGGGAAGCTTATAATAAAAAATATGACATTATTGTTATTAGCCAGCCAATAAATCATGTACAAAACTTTACCAATATCCAAAACATTTGCTTTTTTTCCATCCTCATGCATTTTCTCTATGGCCAGTTGCAATGCCCGGTAATACTTCTTGTTTCTTTCTGTATCATGCAGCATGTCTGCAAAAGCTGACCTGGCGATTTCCTGGTGGAAATCATATACCTCATGTTGCACATCCCATTCCGTGTTTCCTGTTATCGGATTTCTCTTCTGTGTGAACACTTGCATCTTCACTTCTGTGCCACTAAATGTGCCTTTAAATCTGCCAATAATAACAAGTTAAATAAATAAACAGTAAAATATTAGAAAGAAATTTAAGGGGATATTTTTCTGGAGTGCATTTTTTGCGTAATATGTAAAAGGGCATAAAGATATGTGAAGGCACAAATTATGATCCTGTATTATTGTATTCGTTAAGATAGGAAAAACATTGCTTAGTAAGGTAGTTGCTGAAAAAAATAAATTCAAAATTATGCCGACATAAAAAATGTTCAAATGTCGATATTAGACCAGAATGTATTTTATATAAAACTATACCTGTGAAGTATATAACATTTTCTTAATTGCCTAAGCTTGAGAAACAATACTTGAGTCATTTACACATATATAATTATTAATCAATAAATAAAGATGCGAACTTACAATTCCAATTTTTAGTTCAATTCAATTCAATTCAATCCATCCATCCAGTATTCATATCTCACAATCTCACATTGACAATATTGACATTGAATAATGACAACTTGTCAAAATGAAAACAGACACAAATGACAATGTGACTTAGGTGACAGATAGCAAAACAGGATATAAAATATAATGATTTAAGTTTAGGAGAAGTGCACACTTAGCAGCTTCACGGTATAAGTGAATTATAATTAATTGAACGATTGGATTACAAACGAATAAATTAATCCGAACTTGAAACCAAGAGTTGTTGAATTGAATACATTAAAAAATATATAATTTAAAATATTTTTTTTATATAAAAACAAACCGTAGCAGTGAGATTATATAAGCTATAGTTAACTGTCGCGTACTAGTCACTACTGTCAAATCCGAGCCGGTTCAGTACTGACTGAAATTGTTCAATAAGACTATATGCAGTCTGTGGTCTTTCATTACGACGTTTTACTATCATGGCGGCTGCGGTAGGCAGGATTTGTGGGGCACGACTTTTGAAAAATTATGGCCCAGGTGCACCCCAGGTACCTAAAATCGTAATTAATTACATTTTGAGTACATAACTATGTAACGTAAAGCCATTACGGGAACCTGAAAATTTAATAACACGTCTTTGTAATAAGTGACTCCACCGTGTTGTAATGATGTATTTTACCATATTCCCTAATTTGCTGGAAATACGCGCGTGTTTAATGTATAAAAGTGAGGGTATAGAGCTAGTAATACTACAACGATGTCTTTCGATAACATAGATTACGCAGGGTTGGTAATAACCTTGCTAACATTATGTAACAAGTGCACAAAACTAATGGTGACCATACATTGCAGGTCTGTCAGCTGTCGACCAACACTCAAGGATGGACTAGAAACCGAAAATTGGTAAATACCATAACCTGAATACTTTGTGTCATTGACAGTTTTTAAAATAGATCAGCCTAGAAGACCTTGTAGTACACCTATCAATTGTAGTTCACTAGTCATTCACAGTATTTAAGGTCAAGAGTACTAGCAGTTAAAGATAGCTCACTCAGTTAGTGAGCGTTAATTTAACTACTTTCTCTCTTTGACTTCTATTGCTCAAGAAACTAGTAAGTAGCAAACAACTTTTATTCAAATAATTATGGAAACATGCCAAGAATATTATCACTTATCAATATGACTTCAATATACATAAATTTCGTAAAAAAAATGTAAACAAGTAAATTATGAATATCTACTTTTTTTTATTTAAACATCTGACATGAATTACCTTCCCAGATTTAATGTAAAAAATATTTCCAGTTGCTTTCAACATTAGGAGTGGTGGGTGGAGGTGTAGGGGCCCTATTGTTTGCCCTAGAGCAGTCGGTGCAGGCCTCCGGATCAGAGGCACACCCCTACCATCAGCCATGGAGTCACAATGGCTACATCCAAACTATAGACCATGCCAGGTTTGTTACTTACTTACTATATACTTTCTGACAATCACTGTATGCCGACATGCCTACTAGGCAGGATATAAGCATATTTTGTAATTGTCGAATGTTCTTACAGACATTAATGTCCAAAATACTAAGACTTATATAATCTAAACCCAGCCACATTTTGTGCCTCAAAATGACTGTACACATAATCTTCTAGAAGAATTGTTCTAGAGCTACGGGTGTTTGCGTATTTGCGACCGAGTCGCATTTTTCCAGTCTGCGTATGGGTAGTTCCCGCGTACGGTACGCGTATGTTACAACTTAAAGAAATGTTTCTATCAGAGCCCTAATTGGTCCCCCACATCATTATAATGAATCTTTTGCAATGTGGCAATACTGGATTATTCGTCAGTTATTCTTAGCATTTTACTAAGTTAATATTCTCAGGGTGAAATATTGTGCAATAGCAAAATACGCAGCATTGCATATACAGTTAAAAATACATTGTAGTGAAAGTAGAGAGGTATTGTAATGAGAGTTTAATAGGTAGTTTAAAATGTCTTCTTGTGGCTTCTTTCGTCTCCTTTTTGGTCACATTATATTTGGCACCATTTTCCTTATTCAACACTTATAATGTTATCACTTCAAAGTATAAATTTTCGAAAATCCATTTGTATAGAATCGAGTAGACACTTCTAGCTGTGGCATTACGCGTATTTGCGTTCGCATCGCGTTATTGCAACTCTGCGTACTATAGCTAGATCGGATAATCGGACAAATTTTCGACGGTGTACAAACAAAGACAAAATTATGTTGAACTTTGTCCCATATGTCCGTACGTAAAAATATTTACATTTGATATAAAATTTTAAACAAGATATAAGCACCTCAACCTAAATTACACCATAATTTACTGACTTGAATGACACCACTGGAGATAGATTGCTTTAATAATTCAAAGTTACAAAAATCCCTTTAATTCTATAACATGTTGAAATGAGATTAGATTAAACATATTATATAGTATGTGATTATTTTAAAGGAAGTAGTACAGACTATTGTATATACTCTAACTAAACTATCGTATAGTTTACAATTTTATCGTGAGCACTAAATATTATATTTTATAATTACCACAAGTACCCACAATTTATGTCTTTTACGGCTGTTTTACAGCATGTATTGTAATTCATTAAAATATTTTAGTAATAAGCCAGGAATACTTGTCATACCCAGCATAATGTAGTAAAAATCATTGTACCCACACTGAATATTGAGACTAAGTGACATGGTAATAAGGTTATTAATTGTTGAACAGCGTTCGCCGTGGCTACGAAGTATACAAGCAGGTGTGCAAGGCGTGTCACTCGTTGCAGTACATCGCCTACCGCAACTTGGTCAACGTCACACACACTGAAGAGGAAGCCAAGGCTGAAGCCGCTGAGGTGATGTGATGTTACATTAATTGGACCAACCGCTATAATATATATGGTCGTCTTTTGACCATTAGGGGACGTTCAAGTATAACGTATACCTCGTTTTTTTTTGTCGTGATTTAAAAGGTAAACAATCTTACAGCGTGTATTTATTGTAATTATCGATTTAAAAATAAGACAGACACAAATTCAAAAAAATTAAAGGATAAACAATAATATAGTGTTAAAATAAATTTCTGTATACTTCTAAAAAATTTTTTTAATTCATCAAATACATAAAAGTTGTGCCAAGATTGTTTACCTTTTAAATCACGACGAAAAAAACGAGGTATACCGCTATATACGATTTTACCGCCGTAATATTTTTCTCTACCATCCCCCTTCCTCTCCCTAAATGTTACGTAACATATGACAATTTTTATCCTAAAAATGTTGCCGTTTCGCCGAATCAAAAGAGTTATATTCCCTAGTTTTTTTTTATCAATAACTATGCTACGTAACGCGTTGTTCGGTTCCCTCTCACCTGTCACTCATCATAACATTTCATAAGACCCACCTTCCCCCGAATTGTATTACGTAATACTTGAACGGACTCTTACTTATCGTGTCAAACTATAGACTATAGACTTGTTTGGTATCCCTGCTTGGCAGATGTCATGATAAATGAAAACAGTCAGATAACTTACACTTCCGTCTGACCTGTGTTTATCCCAGGTCTGTGTAGGAAACTTTGTAGCAATGTCGCTAATTTATATCCAAAATGTAGCTAACAACTTCACTTGTTTGTTGTATTTGTGTTGATTGTGGGTATTTCAAGTTTGAAAAATGTTAGACCATTTAAACGGAAAATGTCTATTTTCAAATAAAGACGACACGATTGATACTTGTATGCGTAAAATAATTTGAGCATCATGTTGATGTTTTGTTTGGACATTACTACAGATAATGGTGAAGGATGGTCCTGATGAGGAGGGCAACTACTTCGAGAGGCCCGGCAAGCTGTCAGACTACTTCCCATCGCCGTACCCCAATGAAAATGCCGCCAGAGCCGCCAATAATGGTAATTACCCACATTTAAAAAAAATCTTAAAATGAACTTTAACAGCATTTAATAGTACTATAGCAATTTTGTGAACTTCCTGTTCCCTTTTTGTTTATTATATTAATAAGGGGCTTGAGTTTTACAATGATTATAAAAAAGTTACTCTATTGTAAAGCTCGATTATACTAATACTACTACTAATTATACTACTAATTTTGATCTCAGTATTATAATGCCTAAGCAAGAAACTGGCAGAACCTAAACTGCATCAAACTTCTCATCGACAGACTTATATTAATCCTTGAGTAGGTTGTTAACCTCAACCTGAATCCTACATCACACCTGGTTAAAAACAAAATTAACACAACACTGCGTCATAAATACAAACGAGCGAATTCTCATTCTATCCTCATTCAATTAAATTCTTTTAGTGTAAACACTGAAAATACAGCATTCTATCTGCCTTCAAAGAGCGTCTATGGAACATTCTAAGAGTGATCGCTTGCTTAGTGTAAACGGCACTGGAGCGCGAAAACAGTTACTAAGAAAGAAATTTTTGTTTAAACTAAAGAGATCAAGAAAAAATGCTGTTGCTCTCGTTCTAGCTATTTTTTCATTTGGTCCCATGTCTCAATGTGCCCTAATAATAACAAATGTATTTTAATGTATGTTAAAGGTGCATACCCACCGGACCTGTCCCTGATCGTGTCGGGCCGCAAGGGCGGCGAGGACTACATCTTCGCGCTGCTGACGGGCTACTGCGACGCGCCGGCCGGCGTCGTGCTGCGAGAGGGACAGAACTACAACCCATACTTCCCCGGTGGCGCCATCTCCATGGGACAAGTACTGTTTGATGAGGTCAGTACAATATTATAATTTTTGTGTGAGGAACTAACGTTACGTTATGAGGTGTTACGTAGGGGGAGGAGGGGTTGAACAACGCGTTATGTAACATAATTATCGCTAAGGCAAAATGGCAGACATTTTATGTAAAAATGGTCATTTGCATGTTACATAATGTTTAGGAGTAGTAGGGAGGTACAAGATAATGTTACCGTGCGTCAAATGAGGGAGGATCGAGAATTTTTTGCATTACATGTCATAAGTTCTGTTCGATAAAGTTAATTTGAATTTTAATTATTTATCATGTCTTAGGAAGTAATAGCTAAGTTAATGAAGGACACAAATCAACAATTTGATGGTTAGCTCAGTTAGGTTCAATGTCAGTTAGGTAAAGTTTCTAAATTTGATTCCCGGCGAGGCAGATAATTCAATGATTTGAATTTTTAATTATATTTTAATTATATTATTACAAAACATTTTTTTTACTATTTACATGTTATATAATTTCAAAGAACAGTACTATTGTATCAGAACATTAATAAAATTGATATATTTTCGACAACATAGTCCTTTGCCTTACACATCATTGCACAGATAGCTGCATAGTGTTATGTAAAAGTTCAGTTCCCTCTGCAATTATTACACAATAAGTATTTTCTCTTTGGGATGAAGCCAAATATTGCAGTATAAACCTATTTTGTACACAACATACGCAATATTAGATACCTACGACGTATGTTGTTACATTACATATTATAATGACGAATTTTCCTCATAAATACGACTAGAAATAATTAATGATACTATCCATCAATAATACATGTATAAGTATGCCAATATTATTACCTGAAGTCTGAACTACACTCAAAATTAACCTCTAGATACTTTGTCTTCCATAATTTACCAATGATTATTAGAAGCTTAAGATAAGTCTATATGACAGTAAAAAAAATGCTAACTAATTCAGACATGCCCTAAGACGGTCCTGATATTAACTATTTGTTTTCTGCCCATTTCAGGCCGCCGAATACAGCGACGGCACGCCCAACAGCGCGTCCCAGCTGGCCAAGGACGTGGCCACGTTCCTGAGGTGGGCCTCCGAGCCAGAACTGGACGACCGGAAACAGATGACAGTGAAAGGGTTCGGCATGTTAGTCATACTAGCCGCAGTAACCTACTACTTCAAACGACACAAGTGGTCAACCATGAAATCGAGAAAATTAGCCTACAAACCCATCGCTAAGAAATGAAAAACAAAAACAGTAGCTTAATAATATTTTAGACAATTTTTTTTCCATAGGCACAGATACATGTGATTTGTTTATAATTAAAATAATTTATTTCATATTTCCAATACGTTTTCTTTCTTATATACTATTCGTATCGTAATCATGTTATTGCATTGCGGGCCTGTTACCATGTTTTGCTGCCATTGTCTACAGTGTTCGAGGCGCGATATTTGTTATACTATTATACTGTGATGTATATAAGACCGACGTGAGCATTTCGCCTCGTGTGAATGACGATTGTGCACAGTCAAATTATTAACTTAATGTTATTTAGATAGTGGACTAAATGGAAACTGTGCTTGTGGTGTTAAAGGTTTCATTGGACTCAGTGTACAGTTCAATAAATGAGTTATTGAAAATTTACTAAATTGGTGTTTTATTTTCTTTGTAATGATAGTTAATGTGTGATTAATTATTCAGAAAATTTCTATTTAATAGAATGATATCACAAGAAAGTGTGAAGTAAATTAATTGCATACTCGTTATTGTTAAAATTAAATAGCAAAAAAGTAAATTAATATTAATTTAATAATAATTATGTTGCACATGTTAAACGGGTCAAACAAAAAGTTTGATTATGCAGCTCTACTATGATTGTTCATTTGCAATATTTAACTACGACAGATTTCATTACCGGAAAAATGTGATACCAATGAATTACCAAGAAAATAAGTCATTTTCGTTACATTTACGGAAGACTATGTGCTAAATAGGACAAGTTAAAAAATACACTGTAGAGCAGAGTAGTGGTTTAGCCACAAGTAATCAATGTTACGATAATTATGGCATGGCAATCTGATGTTAAGTTAAAAGATTGTTATATTGCACAACTACTAATGTACGAATAAATGGGCGACAGGAGATGCTGGTGTGTACTACAAGCTCGTTTGCTCATTATTGGTGTTACATAATGAAACTTTTTAGTAACTATAAATAACTTGGTCTTGGATCATGTTTAAATAAAAAGTTTGGATCACATAAAACATTAGTCTAATTATTTTTTTTTACATTGATAATTTTAGGACTGTATATCATAGATCAGAGTAATATGTTTAATATACTCTTACCTTGGCCTTATTTGTCTTTGACATCTGTGTGTGGTCTATGAACACAAATGTCAAATGTTTTCACTTTGGAAGTTAGGTTAGGACGTCATTTTGACACTTTGTAGAAAGTAAACTAAATCAAAATGAAAAATAAAATTAGAGACATAATTACACATCTAAAGTCGTTTAATCGTACAGTCTTAATTTCCTGAATCATACGTCTATCGGAAGAAAACAACACTAGATAATGAACGCTATTATTGGGCTATGTCATTTTTGTGAAGCCCATGGTCCACGACCACTGTTCTGTACGTTCACAACTGATGAAGAGAGCCATACGAAGGAATCCTCTAAATGTTCGGTTCAGTGTAGTGGTTGCACCTCAATTGGTCAGGATACCGTACTAGTGTCGCGAGATGAAGGTGGTACTATATTCTGCAGTAGAGAATCTGTTCCTAATGCTGATGTTACAGCTTTCTTGAGACAAGCCGCCTTACGAAGTATTACTTGTGAAGTAAGTAACATTACTTAAACTTGAATTACTTGCTAAACTTTGATATGGTTATTTGAAAAATGGAACTTTCAGGAGAAGACAAATGTCTATAACTTGATCTATAATAATTAGTGATTCAGCACTGTCTCTAGTAGATTAATGTTATATAACTTTCAGGTAAGTTGGAGTAAGGAAGGTGGTGTGGTTTATTTTAGTGATGCGCAAGGCCATGTACTGAGCCTTATGTTCCAACTTAAAGACACGCGGGCGCGGGGACTGAAACGACACTTTTCCATTGTGGTGCTTATGAAAGACAAAATTATGCTGCTTACTATTACACCAATGTTATCAGAGCACATGCAGGTAATGTTATAGGAATCATATTAAAAATAAATATCCCAAAGATCTTTTTTTATCTTGCACTTATCTTATATTTTGTTCTATTACACAGAATCACCACCTAAATACCTGTGTTTAATTTGTTAAATAGATAATAATTTCTGTTGTTACCTCTATAAATATACCAAATAAATTATGAAACAATGTCTTCTATTACAGAAAATATCGCAGGAATTACAACACCTTGCAGAGATTGTGTATGATAAAGAACAAAGCATCTGTTCTCAAAGGGCTTTGAGATTAAAGACCGGTCGAAATGATTTTGGTCAATCAAGGTCACTGACACAGCTCACAGGTATCAAATCAAATAATGTTTAATTTCTTGATATATCTATTGTATAAACATGCATGGTAAATACTAAACCTACCTCACAAAATTACTTCTCCAGTCCTGCAGGAAAAATATAGTTGAATAAGCAGAGCCTTTGTAAATCACAATATGTAAATAATTGTTCTTATAATTCATTATATTCTGTGTAAATTAATAAACATTTTTAAAGTAGTATTCATTTGATTTAATGCTTACTAGGTGATGAAAATATATACAAAAGATTACATTCACACTTCACATGGATGCTAAAAACTGGTGCATTGACGTTTACGGAAACTTTACACACCAGTAAGGATCTGCTCAAGAAACTTCAACCGGACTGTACCACAAGGTCCATCTTTGATGACAACGCCTGTTCAACAAGCAATAATGATGCGTCTATGTCCCTCAGGGCTCTAGAAAATTTGCTAAACAAGAATGTGTTTAGGATTTTGCTGTATTGCTCATTAGTTGGTATTAAGGTATGTATGTTAGACCTAATTAGATTATTTATTGTGACTTGTTGCCAACAGAATTTTCAGAGTAGATTCGCAGAATATTTGTGATAGTTAAGTATGTTATTAGTTATGTGGTTACCACTCAGGTAAAAATTTGATTAGATATGTGTTGGAACCTACAGTCTATTGTTTTTACTTGTCCTATTAGGCACCCAGTTTTACATTATATTTTCATGTTATTAAGTTCCTTTCCAGTAATTTTAATTACTTCAATATCATCATGCTTAATAATTTTTTTGTTTTAAAAATAAGACAAGTGAAAAAAGATGGACTATGATTGTATAGAAGTGCCTAGTTATAATCCTTAATTCTTTCCAGATAATAATAAAATCACCTGAACCGGGAAAAATTTCTAACAGTATAAGCTCATTGCTACCTAATGCTAACTACCATAACATAGCAGGAATTGTTCCTACTCTAGATAAAGTTGATGTAGTTTCATCTCCAGATGTTTGTATATTGGAAGAAACTGAAAATAGCAACTATCAGTGCCAGTGGGAGGGCACTCTACCATTAAAATGTAAGTGTATGGTAATTGACATTTTCGTAATGAATGTGATAAGTTAATTTAAAAATTTTGGTCTTGTTAATGCTTTTAATAGTGATTGCCATAAACTAAGTACCTCTTTTGTTTCAGGTCCCACTCTGATGACTAAAATAGAAAATGCCATTGCTAACCCAAAATTGAATGACAGTGTTCTAAAACAACATCTTTTATCATTACAGTTAGAATGGCTTGGGTACGTTAAATGTCATAATCGGAATAACAGTGAATAACACATTAAAATCAAGATTTCAAACTTATATATTAGCAATTGTATTTTTCAGATTGGCAAAAACCCTAAAATCAGCTGTGCAATCATCTGGCCATGCATCTAAGGCAGTAACAAAGTTAAAACAAGTATTAGGCATAACTCCTCAAGATGAAGTACTTATAAAGTATTGGATGAACACTTTCTGTGATTAACTTGTGTTATAGATCTGTGATAGAATTAATAATGTTTGAATAAAATCTTGTTTATACAATGCACACTACTGTTACTCTTTTTAATTCAACCTAATAAAAAATATGGGTCATAAATCGGACCTAATAAAAAAAAATGTAGGTCAAAATGGTCAGTTTCTGGTTTAGCAATAAAACAAAAGAATAGACAGTACTCCTTATATTAAATTAAACATTGGAGCGACGGCTCGGGCGAGCACGCTCGTGTCCCTTAGTGCGCACGTAGGGCTTCGTGTGTGAGCGCGGAGCACCCGGGGCGGGGCCGAAGTGGCGGACCGCCTCGCGGGCATTCCTGCGGCCCTGCATCAAGACAGTCTTACGACCGGTCGGCGCGCGCAGTGCCAGCTGGTCGAATGTCAGGATTTCTCCTAGAATAGAACAAGATATTTAGAATTTAGGACAAATTGAAATTACTAATATAAGAATTTGAGTGATCAATTGTGCCTAACTATTTATCTAGGATGTCATTATTTGGTACTCCCGATATTAAATTTTCTTGTATCTTTAGTAAAAGCTCAACATGTTGGACATTTTTACAATGGCAGCGTTATAAAAAATCTTATGTTTTGGGCTGGTCCCTTGAAGTATCTTGACATCAGCACCACCTGCCAGATCCAACTGTGGCTCAAACCATACTCGGTTCCTCTAAAATACCTCCCAAAATCTTTATTTAAATCATTCTAGGTGTTTAGGGAGGAGTTCAGTGATAAGCACACATACACTATGTTATTATAATATTAAGATATTCAAAAGCAAGAAACTGAATAAAGATTTTGTTAAAGCACAAAGATATTAATCACTCTTTAATTAAAAATACTTT
>LGAG01000519.1:204975-221969 GCA_001278395.1 Lerema accius
TGTAACAATTTTTTGACAAGGTTTACTAAAGAAAATATCCAACAAAATAATATCCTCAGTGCACTGAGGATAAATAATCACCTTAATAGATAATTTTATTTACTTGTCGGTGTTTTCTATGAATGTTAATGTTTATTGTCAGATATGTGGCAATTTTATTAAGATTCTACATGATCACTTTTCATGGTCAAAAATCACCAAATTAGACTCTCCCAAAAGGACAAACATTTATAAACTAATGCTTATTTCATAAAGCACTAGTAAGTAACACAAATGTTTTGAAAATTTATCTCTTGATTAACACTACAGCACGACATAATAATATACATCAAGTACCAGTCCGTTTGACAGTGAATAAATGTAGCCTAACCTATAATCTTTGTTGTTGTTATTAAACACTATACATACCTCCGGCAGCCAAGATACGGGCGCGAGCTTTCTCGGTCACATGAAGAGCGGCCACTGTTAGTTTCGGGACCTTGTATAACCTCACATCATTGGTAACGTTACCAACGACCACGGCGATCAGACCTTCGCGTGTCGGCTTCTTCATGTGGCGCACCAAGCGCGATAAAGAGATTGGAGGCCTGTTAATACGGCTCATGAACAACCGCCGCAAGATAATCTGGTTGAACTTGGCATTTGTACGTCTTGCCAGATATCTGTAAAGCTGTCAAAATAATAATAGGATAGGTCTTGCTTTCTACCAACGAATTAGCAGTTTGTCAAGATAATTAATAATTAAATAATTACAAATAAATTAGATGTACTTACTTTAACAAGCAACCTCAGGTAAACATCCTTAGATTTAACT
This sequence comes from Lerema accius, assembly GCA_001278395.1. NCBI lineage: Eukaryota > Metazoa > Arthropoda > Insecta > Lepidoptera > Hesperiidae > Lerema > Lerema accius. The sequence continues at coordinate 205,790 of LGAG01000519.1, forward strand.
TCGGTACGCCGTACCTTCCTATCGTGTTTGTGATTGATGTCGACACCCTGAAATAAACAACGTAACACATCCTTCAATTGATGTTCTCAACATAAACCACCAAGAAACTTCACAGCACAATCCTATAATTCGGATTTTTATTGATAATTTTTAATTTTACACCCGACGAAACTCACCATATTGACAACCGGAAGAAAAAGAAAGGCTATAGACAAAAACAATGGCTTACTGACAAGTGACAAACTGACAACCGAAGTCTGACACTTGAAATCAGTGTTGCTAGTTCGCGAGTACAGAATACATAAAAGACCCGCACATCTATTGTCTATGCGACAAATAATTAATACAGACTATAGTATAAAGTGTGCGACTATTTTACTTTGTACAAAAACGAATAAATTATTTAAATTATCAGTAGCGTAATGATACTAGTCACAGAAAAACCTACTTTACTTACAATATTTATAGTCCCCATGCTTTCGTAGTGTCAGGCTACATAACTAAAAGCATATTTTTGTTTTTACTTATAAACAATTGAAAATACAAATGTCTGTCATACCGACAGCAAGTTTTGACTGTCGTTTTTCGGAAAGGGATGGAATTTAATACGAAACATCGAAAATTAACAAAATATAAAAATTCTGTTCGTATTTCTTCATCTACAAAGCCCCGTTTAGCAAGAAAAAAGACCGTATCGAGAAAAAGGAAATGTATATGCCTGCCTGAAAATTTTTCAATAGTAGAATTCCCAGCAATATGGAACGAATTAAGACAGAATGGACAACTTTGCGATGGTACGATTACATGTAGGGATATGAAATCTATACGAATACATAGAGCAATACTCTCGGCAATCAGTCCTTACTTTAGAGCCATTTTCATAAATTCACTAAAAAAAGGAGAACCAGAGGAAACCGAAATATTTGTTGATGTACCTAGTTCATACATGAGCTTGATTCTGGACTACGCTTATACAGGAACATGTGCCGTAAATGCTGAGAATGTAGAATATTTGCTACCCTATGCAGATCGGTTTGATGTTGTTGGAGTTATTCAATTGTGTTGCCAGTTTCTACTACACGAATTAAGACCACACAACTGTCTGGGAATATTTAAATTTGCAAAGTGCTACTTTTGTAGTGAACTTGAAAAGAAGGGAAAGTTGTACATAAGACAGCATTTTTCTAGAATTTTAAAAGAATGTAGTGAATTTAAATCACTCTCCTATGATGAATTAGAAGATATTTTAAGGGATGACGAATTGAACGTTCGCAATGAGGAAATAGTTTTTCAAGCTGTAAAAACATGGGTAGAACATGATTTAGAGAACAGACGAATACATATTCCGTCGCTGTTGTCTTGTGTGCGATATGGTCATATCAGTTTTAAATATTTTAAATCAAAAATTTTACAATGGCAGCCGGTTACTGATGATGAGGTAAATGTGTCCAACCTATTAGTGTGTCTCTTTATTTCCCGTCTGTAACTGTTAAAAGATGAATATGTATAAATATTTGCACTTATTCTTGTAGAAATGTCAAGAAGCGCTATATCCAGCTGTGGTGTTTCTAACGGTCTTAGACTCGCGGCCAGGCATCGAGGCTGATCTCAATGACCCTTTGGCTCGGCCGCGGATACCGTACGAGATTTTATTCGCAGTCGGCGGCTGGAGTGCGGGTAGTCCTACAAGTTTTGTAGAAACCTATGACACAAGGTCAGTTTAATTGGTACCTAATATCATTACGTATCAAGTGGCATTTCAGATTTATAATGACTTTTGTAACTAATTAATGTTTTAATTTTATCACAAACGGTTTGGCTAATTTACATAAATAGCTAACTTTACCTAAAAAATTACAAAGTTGACATAACTATAATGTACTACTCAGTACTTTATTCTATTCTATTTGTGCTATAGGGCGGATAGGTGGTTCCTATCGATCCACATGGACCTCACGCCGCGCGCTTACCACGGTCTCTGTGCTTTGAACAACCTCATCTACATGATAGGTGGCTTCGATGGTAGCGACCACTTCAACACGGTGCGCTGTTACGATCCCGTGGCGAACACATGGCATGAAAGAGCCTGCATGTACCAAGCACGGTGCTATGTCAGCGTTGTCGCTCATGGTACTATTTAAATTAATACATAGTTTACCAAATACTAATACTTACCGAAGTACATCGTATCCTCTAGTCACATAAGCTTTATAATGATTTTTATGTCTATTTGTTATTCTTATGTAATTGGCTTATGTAATTACGTATTATGTGAGTATTATGCAATTAATTATTATGTAATGGAGTCTTCTTACATAAGTACATGTCAAACTACTAGGTCAAATAAATCTCACGGCAATCAAGTCTACCCACCACTTAAAGTAGATACTATGAATGAATTGAAACGAAATTAAATGAAATCCCATAACTTAAATTTTAGACGGCCTCATCTACGCTCTGGGAGGTTACAACGGCAGGACACGAATGTCGTCGGTAGAACGATACTATCCTGACAGGAACCAGTGGGAAATGACGACGCCAATGAACAAGCATCGCTCTGATGCCAGCGCCGCCTCATTAGGCGGGAAGGTATTTATAACAATAATTTTTCTTTATAAATATAGGTTATATAATTACGCTGCTAGTATACTGGTAGGCCACTTAATGATACGTGTGAACTGACCGTGGACTTCTTAAACTTTAATGGCAACACTGATGCATTAATGTAATGACTGAGACGGAAATTATAGCCCACCCTAACCTATATAATAAACTTAAGTCTACATTTAAATTATTTACCCGAAGCAAGATTACTATTACTACAACTTTATGGTGATGATAATTATATTGAGCCAAGTTTGTATTTTGATATTTTGATCTGAAATCATTTTTATTTACCTTTAAATGGTCAATCGGTTTGGCTTTTATAAATTTCATTGTGAGTAAGGTAGGTAGGTAAGTAGGTAGACGTTATAAATCATTACTTACCAAGGACCTTGCATAGAAAATCACGAGCTTCTAATTCGGCAATACGGCAAGAAATAACTTTAATATTGAAACGCAACTACTTTTCAAACCAGATCTACATAGTGGGTGGATTCAACGGTCAGGAAGTGCTCAGTTCAGCTGAAGTGTTCGATCCTGAGACCAAGCAGTGGAGTTTCATCAGGTCGATGCTTAGTCCAAGGTCTGGCGTCAGTCTCATCGCATACCGGGAGTGTCTGTACGCTCTCGGAGGGTTCAATGGATACAGCCGTTTGAATACTGGTTCGTCGTTCTATTTTATGCTATACGTATGTTATGTCCTTAGTAAACAGTTGAAAACAGAATTCTGCGCTACTTTGAAAAAAGAAAGAAAGAAAGAATATATTTTGCAAGACACAGTACAATGATAAGGGAACAAAGTTTAAAGGAACACGCCAGGCAGTGTGTGTCTTCACAATAATAAACATTACTAGCATTATGTTGGAGTCCGGAGACTACCAGCGCTGGCTGCGCTAGTCTTCAGTAGAACCCAATTCTGTGATATCACGTCATCTACCGGCATGTACAATACAAATATTGCGCACGTTTTATAAAAGTTATAATGGTGTCTCGTTGGTAATCTTTACAATAATATAAAGCTCAAGAGTGTGTTTGTTTGAACGCGCTAATCTCGGCAAACTAGGTAGGTACTGGACCGATTTGAAAAATTATTTTAATGTAAGATAGTCGATTTATCGAGGACGACTATAGGCTATAATAACATCATGCTACGATAAATAGGAGAGGAGCAGCAATAAAAAATATTGCGAAAACAGCAAAATTAGGCGGGCGGAGCCGTGGGCGGTTGCTAGTCAAAAGATACGATTAAAACGCCTCAAAAAGTTTTACAAAGTTGGTCTAGACGTTCTGACTAACCGTTGGTCATTGTAGGGGAGAAGTTTAACCCCCAGCGTGGCGGCGAGTGGCAGGAAGTCACCGAGATGTTCAGCGCTCGGAGCAACTTCGCTACCGTGCTGCTCGACGACATGATATTCGTCATCGGAGGGTTTAATGGTAAGTGATGAGTCACAGTGTAATCTAACGTAACCGTTTACCTAAAATTGAATTATCACTTAGTGAATATTAGAGTACCTACTTTAAGGACAAAGGTACTCACCAGTTATTTATTTTGTGTTACACCGATATTTTGTCACTCAGATGCAGATACATTGATCATGATAACGATGAGTCAGTTGTATCGTGATTATCCGTTTAGGTTTAAAATATTTTGTGTCTGAGATGTTAAAAGCTTAATAGTGTAAGGACCCTTAAGTCTCAATTATTACGAAGAGACATATAATTAATGTCCGTCGATTGAATGCTGCAAATGGTTAAATTGAAGCCATACACTTCCTCAAATGTTGAGAGTTCGGAATTCTAATCAAAGTTACGAACGAATAGACTTTTTCTGCGGCACAAAATGACTCACGACACGATTCTAAGAACAGGGAGATCGCTCCATTAATAGAGATCTATAGGTATGTGTACCTATCTAAATATATAAATGCAGATTCCGCAAAGTTATTCTCATCTGTTATCGTACATTAATATCCTAAGAGGACACCTTTTTATGAATATTTTCATCATAAATTCAAATAAAAAATGATCGTCCCATAAAATTATGCGTCGTTAATATTATTTAACGGCTGTCGTAATAAATTTTGATGTTCCATGGGTCGTAACTTGTAACCTTGCATAGCTACACTAAATGAGGGATGTTTCTGTATGTTTGTGTGTGTGTATGTCAAGTTCATGTTTGGATCCAGAATGGGGGAGGGAGTAGGGCCCAGGACTAATAAAATTAAGCATTTAACGTTATGACTTAAAGGTTGCTATACCCATGGTGAGTCAGGTCAGTATTCTTGAACCCATAGAAATAAATCTTAGAGCTTCAGGCAATTTGATATAAAAATTAAGTACCTAAATCGAGCGCATCGTGTCTTGAAGTAAGGCTCTTAGATTGAAACAATCGACGGATCGACCTCTCTAGACAATACGCTAACGCTACCTTTAAAATATATGAGAAAGACTTGAACGACGCCAACTATTTCGCATCTAATGTCTTTACCATACATTTTGAAGGCATTTTTTAGCGTGAAATTCGACGGATTACACGCCCTAGACCGTGAATGTGCAACTTTTCCTCAGGTTCGACGACGATACCACACGTGGAATGTTACGACGGCGACACGATGGAGTGGTACGACGCCGCGCCGATGAATCTGAATCGGTCCGCGCTCAGTGCGTGCGTCCTCGCCGGGCTGCCCAACGCCAGGTCCTTCTCCTACCTGGCCAAGGCCGTGCCCGCCGCCGGCGCTGACCAGGCACACCATTCCTAGACCCGGCTCTGTAAACCCAGCAGTTTGGAAAACTCAGCATTTTGGAAAACTCAGCAATTTGGAAAAATCTGTATTTTTGGTAAACTTAGCAATTTGGAAAACTCAGCATTTTGGAAAACTTAGCATTTTAGAAAACTCAGCATCTTTTGGGAATTACACTTTTATTATTATATTTTTGTAAATTAAGCACTCATACAAATTTAGTATTTGTATCGCCTCGATTCATTTGTATAAAATTCGCGATTCGATGAAAACTGTTCTATTAAAAGAATTCTTTAGCTGGGTGGACTAATCAAAAAAAAAATTATAAGCAAAATTTATTAAAAACTCAGTAAATATTAACAAAATTTCCTATGGGTTTACTATAATTTTTATCATTGGTGATTGAACAATTTTACTAGGATTTTTCGATTTTTTTAGAATGGAAATAATTTGAGAAATACTTTTCACCTATACGATAACGATTACTCGGGACTGAGACTTCCCAAACAATGAACAATGAGATTCCAAACTTTAGTGATCGAAGGCGCCAAAGTTTGTTGTGGCAACTTACAACAATGCTATGATCTAATGATTTGATTTATATAACTATATACCTAGTTGAAATTCCTATTTATATTTCTACTTTATCATTGGTGTTAACCATAAAATTGTAGGTACATCACATGCTACAAATTTTAACAGCTTGATAAAATATATTGGTTTATTGTAGTTCTGTCATGTAGTCGTACTAATATTGTAAATATCTGTAATATCCTTTGTAGTTAAAATATTAGCTCGTAATAATTCACAACCCTCTCCCACACTAGAATGCGCGTGTCAAAGGGGCTAAAATGAATTTTTAGATTGTAAATAGTGTTTTGTGTAGGCTATTTTGTTATAAATCTTAAATCATGGTTATAATTTTGTAACGTGTATTTGTTTTTGTATGTCCGCATTAAATCGTTGCTCGACAGAAATTGAGAAAAACGCTTTTGTTAATAGCTTATATAAAAGCTGGTGATTTGTAAAATTTAATGGTTTTACGTTTTGAATTTATGACATTTTTATTTTGGTGATTTTGTATACAATTTGCGTATGACAATCGATATGGTCGCGTTTGTAAAAATAATAAAAGACAATATTTCGGTGGCCGAACACCGTTAGCTGTGATATTCCGCTAGTCAGTTGTAAAAATGGTAAAATATGTAAAATTTTTATTGCGAAAAATTTATTGTACTTGAGTTATTTAGAAATACACAAATAAAGTAAAAAGTATATGTACGGGACATTTTGTTTTTCTTTCTACCTCTTCATAAAACAAGCCAATACTGATGTAATTGTTATGATTTGAAACAATTCAAATTAAAAACATCGACTGTTTTGTGTTGTTATTGTTGCTTACGTGACTGAAAGAGTACAATGGCGAATGAAAGACCGAGGCGATCCCATAGTGAATCGTACGGCCATCGTACTATGAAACCTATTTATAGCAGGCGCGTACAAAATGTCCTGTGAACCAAATGTTCACACGAACGTAGGTGCAGATAGCGAGAGTGCCGTGCAATCGTGCGTACATTTACTACGGAGGGGAATTTGGGGTGAAACCGGGAGCGCTCCCCTGCTCCCCGCGCCCTCTAGCGCTGTCTCGATCGAAGCAAACCCACATCGAGCGTAGTGGCCGCCGCATTCGGGCGCAGTGCTCTCTCAAAATAGAAAATTACCTATCGCGATGGAACTGAAGGGAAAGGTGGCTCTCATCACGGGAGCGGCCGCCGGCATCGGCTTGGCCTACAGCGAGGAACTACTGAAGCAAGGAGCCAAGGTGAGTGCAATTTTCTTGAGTAAACAAGATGTGCGCACATGCTACATTACGGTAATAAATCTTAAGTTCAAGGCGAAAGGTTGATGTAGCTTTTATATATCGAAGACGTTAAGTAGTTCATTGCACACGTAGCTTAAAAATAATTCTGTAAATAACCGTAATTTCGCATGGAGTTTCCTTGTCCGTGGCAACCAATTTGTATTGATTTTTGCCGGCGCCCCGGACGTCGAGTAACTTAATGTTTCCTTGTGGGTTACTGTGATAAGCCAGATGCCAGTACCTACCATGGAGTTATTTCTGGGTACCTACAAGCTAAAGTAGCGTTGTAAATATTATAATCGATACACTTGTAAACGTATTTTGAACGCACTTGATACTAACGAGGTCGGTGTTTAACTGAGAAAACAACAATAATTTAATAATTAAAAAATATATATAAGTACTTAATTGGTTGAGCTAAATACAATGAAGGTTTACAAATTTTAATTAATTGAATAGACTGATTTTCTAGCCTTTATTGAAGGGCTTCTGCTTATAGATTGATTTTTCTATTGCCTGGAATTTTATCGTCCTTGTCGTGTCATTGACTTATGAGAACAAAGCAGGTACTCGTACCAGGCCGCACTTAATTTAATAGGTAAATGATTTAATAAGTTATCGTAGTCTAGCTCATTATTTAATTACCTATGTACTGAAACAAAAGCGCTTCGTTACAGCAACAAATTAGTTATTAGGATTTCATGTAGTAATGTTTAGAATATCACATGATATCGACGAGACGATTCAATTTCCGAACATTACCTACGCATGTATGAAAGTGTTTTGGAAGCCCGCAAAAAATCCATAAGCAAAACACTTAAATTTTATTTAATATAAGTAAATGTAATATCGTTATCAACTAGATGCTGGCTTAATAGACAAAAACGTAATAGATAGTATTCCCGGTGAACAAGGATATTGATATCCGGGACGACTATTTCATGTTCTATAGTCATAATTATTTATGATAATGAGTAAGTAAGCAGCCACGTGAGAATGATACCAAATTATACTTAATGGTTTTGTTATAAGTATTTATATTTAAAGCAAGAAATCAAGATTATTGGACATTTACTATTACGTACATAAATCTATCTATACCTTAGTAAAATTATAAAAATACCCACATAACATAGCATAGTTGTGGAATATACAATTGACATATTGCATAAAATACAACAAACAATACATTTTTTTCGTGAAATGCTCGCGTTTATTCATGATGTTTTTTACATCAAATAAAATTATTTAATTTCATATGCAAATTACTAAGAACTAAATGAGAACAGTATTTAGTAATCTGTGCTGTTATTTCCGGCAAAGCTTGTGGGCAAAGCCGACTTCGATACCATACACCGCGCAAAGTAAGCTGATTACGGTGTGGGTGCGAACGTTTCTATGGCTTCTCGACAACTTCTTAGTAACTAGTGCAAAAAACCACATAAATAATGTGGCTCATTCGAGCACTTTATTTTAAACGTGTAAGCCATTTTCGAACTAGAGACAAATCCAATAAACTGTCACATGTCGAAATTCATGCCGTTTAAGCTGCAGAGCATGCCAAAAAAATAGACATGGAATCTTGAAAAATATTGCCCTCCTAGCGCCGTATGTAATAAGACTATTTTGTGTTATTACAACCGATATTAGAAAAAAAGTCTATATTTCAAATAGGAATATACAAAAGTCTATATTAAGCCTAATTGCAGGTTTCCCTATGCGATATTGACTCAGAAATCGGAGAACAAGTGTCGGATGAACTTGGTGCAAAATACGGGAGGAAGAACGTCCTATTCTGTCAGTGCGATGTTACCGACTACCCGCAGTATGAGGGTAAGTCGAAATATACCTACTTCAAATTCTACTTCCTAGATTTAACGTACCTACCTAGTTTTTAAATTACATACCGATATGATGAAAATGTGGAAATAGATATGGACGTTCATAATTTGTCCACGTCCATGTATACTGTATGTCTACCTGTGTAAAAAATGTCACTAAAATTGTAAAGAAAGTAAAATAGGTAGGTATGTAAGTACCTAATTAAAGATTTTAACACTACATCAATTTCTACCTACGTACACTAGTTGCTTCAAAGGGTCAGTAATAAACCTCAGTGTAAATTTTCAGAGGCCTTCGAGATGACTATAAAGGTATTCAATAGACTGGACATAGTGATAAATAATGCTGGAGTGATGAATGACAGATTCTGGGAGCTAGAAGTCGATGTTAATCTGGTAAGTACCTACTCATTGCAACTTAATTTAGAAACCATTGTAACGTTACCGTTATATAAAAAACAAAGCGAAGAAGATAATTAATTTCCATTTTCCCCCATTTCTAGGCATCTTTACGAAACAACTGACTTGTTCTAAAAAGTACTTAATTTGCCAAAAATGTTTCGCTATTTTTACTTAACTAACACTTAGTAAATGAGGTATTTGGTTGACTGATCCAGCAGTGGTTTGAAGTCCAACAAAACGGCGCTTTGTGGCGTAGATTGGCTGCATTTACGGTGCACATAAGCTCATTTAATTACATGCCCCTGCCCGTTTCATGTTACAACGGAAATGCGTAGGATAGGCTAGAGGTAGGTACCTACCTACTACCCTCGCGCTGGTAAATGCTCAAAAAAAGGTATCTACTACACAACATGTTGAATTCCGTCAAGTTTTTTGGGCTGTAGGATTCATAAGGGGAATTTTTTCCCCTTTCTTCTCCTCCATATTAAAGCACCTATACGAAACGGGGGTAATTTAAAAAATATGTTTGACGTGCATAAGTGTATCATTGATACCTACATGAATAAATGATTTTGAATTTTGAATAAAAATGGACATAAAACCATACGCTTGTAAAACATTACCCTCCTTCTGGCTCAATCGGATAAAAACATCAGCAAAGTGTTTGTTGAAGCCAGACGAAGCACTTGTTGCATTCATTGAACCGTCGCCGCAATGCGACAGTCCGTGATACATTCGTTTATTTTCCCCACATCGTTTTATTAGCTGCACTTTATCTATCTGTATTTATTAATGATCGTAATTACCCGATGACAGACAAGTGATAGTAAGGTAGATGTTTTTGAGCATGTAGGCAATAATGTTTGAATCATTAATTTCAAAATATGAAGTCGCAACGGTCAGATCATGTTCTTGGTGTACAAGTAAGTACGTAGTAGGTTACCTACTGAAGCAAAACAGGTTTCCTTTGTAAATAGATTTATCCTTATTCGTCATATGAACAACATTACAATTTCTATAGCGCACTTGGGGGTAGACAAAAAAAAAATATCTACACTATTTAATCACATTCCCTGTAAATGAGGTTATCTACCTACCCAAAAGAAATCTAAATATCTTCTTCTATTTCATTGTCGACGTCATAAACAACAGGTAGGTACTTACCCCATGCCAAGTACAGTATTCTGTTTCGAAGTTAATACGAAATCGACATAGCATGGTTCGCCGTCTTCGGACGGTTGAATTATTAGGACATCTTTACGAAATAACTGAAACATTAACCGGATTTCAGAACGGGGTGATTCGTGGGACATTGCTGGCCTACCGCTTCATGGGCAAGGACCGTGGCGGCCAGGGCGGGACCATCATCAACACTGCCTCCACCGCCTTTAATAGACCACAAGTGTCCACTCCAATTTACACTGCCACCAACTATGCTGTTGTGGGACTAACCCGTTCCTATGGGGTAGGTCATTTATGCAAGACTTACAATACGTGACAATACTTGGTATTTTTAGTTAAAGTTATCTTTGAATGACCTCTAAAATTAGTGAATTCCACCTTCAATATCAAAATATCTAGCTAAGTTAGTTTATAAAGTAGGTAACAATAACTAAGAATATAAATTTGTGCCAATATTTTATTGTGTCTATCTATACATTTCTATCCTGAGATTATAGACAGGAATAAATATTAAAAATTGACCGTAACCTCAAACTTGCAATAAAAGGAGTTAACTGGAATTAACATTTACAATTTACAACAGGACCAATACCACGTGAATTTGACGGGAGTACGAAGTCTGGTGTTGTGTCCCGGGCTCACTGACACAGGGCTGGTGAAGGAAATCCGCAAGCAGCTCATGTCCTCCGAGTATGAAGCAGCCTGGCAGCGGGACAACGCTAACTGCAAGGCTCAGAGGTACTGTAATACCTTAAAATTAGTAGGTACGGCAACTTTCTATCAACTTCGTTCAGGTGCTGGAAATAGACGCAATATAAACTCACATCACAACGTATTTTATTCACTCAATTAATCTAAGCTTCATGTGTGGCTCTGCAGTGATGCATTTGTGGATTTGATGCTCTTTTGTGTATCGTTACAGCGCTGAACACGTAGCACGAGCTCTCATAGAGATCCTGGCGAAGGGTCAGAGCGGCTCCGTGTGGGTGGTGGAGAACGGCCAGCCTGCCAGGGAGTGGCGCGGGTAGACACCGGGATAATACCATGATAACTACTACGATACTCCTCGGTGGAGTGGAGATTGACGTCATTGGGATGCCAAGCCTGCGTGGGAATATCATATGATGCATTGGGTAACTAAGTGTGCCATCATACTTTTATGCGTGCATTCGACGCTTCCATTTTGACCGTATGACAATGTATACATTACTATAGTACTCGAATTGTATAATGCTATGTGTTACGTGTATACTTACGTGTTTCATAATGTGTTTTACGACATTTTGTTTGGTGATGGTACAGTCTACTAATGATATTGGTCCTGGCATCCCAGTGAAACAAGCCAGAGCGCTGAAAGTGGAGTAACCCACGACGTATTGCTACAAAAATAATCAAAATTCTCTTAAATATTTTGGTAGCACAATAATGTATTTTTATTAATATTTCAATGTATTAGAATTGTATGTATGTACTGTCTCTATTTATACAGCTATATCTTAGAAATAATGCGAAGTTATTTATTTTTCCTAAACTAATTTAAAAGGAGGTACCTATGCCGTTCCCGTAATAGATAGCTCGTAAAATAGCTAGGAATTGTTTAGTTTTCGACTTTACTGTGGAAATATATTACTCCAATGCACATATTTTAAAATATAGTTACTGTTAAAGGATCGATAATCACGCATTTGAGCTCAGCGGTAATATATAAGTATAGGATATAACATAATACTAATTGCTTTTATGAATTTCTCTCAATACTAATCTATCTATAAGCGAGCATTTATAGTTAAAACTTAGTTAAGATTTTGTAAATAATTTCTTTTCCTAGTATAGTCACCTGTAAGAAACTGTATTTATATTTTTTACCAAAATGTTTTATAATTGTAATATAACGAATACCAAAGTCGCGTATTGTCTGTCTTATATAACAGATACATTTTAAAACGTTCCATTCATTCATCTTCAACAGTTGTATTCCAAAATGAATGTGATCGAGTGCCATGAAGTAACTAATGTTAATATAATATTCCAATTTCATAATCCGTTAATTAGTTAATTGCAAACAGAATCCTCAAAAAATGTAGTTCCCCAAAAGTTTTAACAGAAATGCTGAAATATTAGCAGTAAGACCATTGAATGTGTATCCCAAAAATAATAGTTATAATGTAATATGGATGTATGTTATGTGGTATAATGTGGATGTATGTAGAAACATCACAATCGTTAGCATATATTAAGATTGTAATATCTGTCTTCATGGATAAGTTACGAATGTCTAACATTTTGTTGTTGTGAAAGCTTATTAATGTGGAATTAACTACGGTACCTACTGTAATAGCCAAAAGTAGTTTCAAACTCTTTGATAATGTAGTTTTACCGGTAATATATGCTCAGATTGGTAGTAAATGTTAATTTAGGCATAAGTACTTTACAAACGTTACTCAAAATGTTACGGTACCTATTATAATGAACATTGCTTGGTAGAGGGTACATTATAGATTAAGTTTGTAAGGTGTGTAATAATTTAATCAAACTAAGAGGCAGAAACTTTGTCTCAATCTTGAGTAACTTTGGAGTAAACCAATTACTATCGAATAATTTGTGTTTTAGTTATAAACAAAGGTGAACTTTAAAAACATTGAAAATTTTAAAGTATTGATATTAACTTTATATGATTGGCCAAGTGTAATTCCACATGAAAAGCTGAAGCAAAACCTGTTTCTGACATTTTGAATAAGTTATATCCTCGATATATTTAGTTAAGGCGGAACTTTTATATGTTTTATAGTTTTGTATTGAAATTTGTTACCAAGTTTTTCAAAGAAAACATTACCCACTGTGTTTATACAGGCTTCAGTTTTTATTTGCAATAAAAAATATAAAAATAAAACTTGATTTCAATTGAATAACCACTTCTAAGATTTGTAGTAAATGTATATTTCCGTATTAATACAATCACCAGGTACAGCTTTTGAGTTTTACAAATATAATGTTTTTTTTTGTCAAAATCTTTACTTCAATTTTTCATTCAAAAAAGGACTTTTACAGACAACTTTTAAAATAGATGATACAAGTGATTCCATTTTGACTTAAGAAACAAAAACAGTCCTTTTCTAAGATTAATTTCTAATACTAGAATTTGTGTGATACACGCTGGATCTCCATCAGCACAATATCGTGAGGAGTGATATGGCAGTCTACCTTCACATCATTTACTACCCAACTCCACAACCACAACTTCAGTGAGACTGCCATAAGGACTCCTCCGCAGTCCTACTATCACATTTCATTTACTAACAATTAAAATTACAGTCAATAAAATCATCTCGAGTCATTCAGCGGAGCCAAAACACCTCGATAACTATGAACAAAAGCCAACGGAACCCGCTCTCGTTGGACTACGGCACTATACAGTAGTAGGACCGCCCGCCGCCGCGACAACATTCCAACGACAGGGCCGCGACGGCTTCGAAAGAACACGTACAATAACTAACATTCGTTACAATTTTATAGGCACAGACTGCGCATTACAAGGGAAGCTAAGAAAATATATAATTCGATCGGCGATGACATAAATAACGATTCAATTACACTACGTAGGGTCGGTTGCTATGCCTAGCCTCGATACAATGTACAGGGAGGCGGTGCGGGGGCGCGACCGTCGCGACATTGACGTGGGATCACAGAAATTTGTCTACTGAAGGTCAGTCAAGTCGGAGGTCGCCGCCGCTCTCCTACTCTTACTCTACGCCACAGCGAGCGCCTGGACGAAGTCGATTTCCTCAACGCGTGCTCGCGGGAATTTCCAACAGAACCTTCCATGTACTGGATACAACACTATCACACCATAACAATGTCCGTCTTCTAACATCCTCGCCTCGTTATAACTTCCCGCAAATACGGCCACTCTCAATACACAAATCGATTAACATTTTTACACACTTCGATCACCGACACTCTTTTTTCCGTTACATTTTTCACTCGTGATCAGTCCTCGCGATAATAAATTAAGATTCAGTATACTCTCCGTGTCAAACCTCCACTACTTGGCTGAAAAAAAAAACAAAATTATAGGTCAGTGAATAGTAAAGACATAAACACATAATGGAAAATTCTAGTCCAACAAGAGTCCAACTACTAATTAGACTAGTAACTTTTGTAATGGATTAAAAACTCGATTTTTCAAAAACATGGTAAGTGATCACTTATTCATCAGTATACAATATACATAATTATACGGTAATCTAGAATTAATGATACACACAAAATTTGAGAACACACATAATCTTTCAAATACACTATATTTTAATCATCTCATAGGAAACAATGTAAACAAAACTCTGCCGATGAGATTAAATACACCGTTCGATGTGTAAATAAGGCGTAATAAAACAACAAAGTAGTAGTAATTACCTGCGGCGGTGGCCGGCTGTGGCTGCGGCTGCGAGCCGGACGCCGCGGGCGGGTTGTTCCGCATGCGGTTGTGTCCGTTGTTCATGTTCATGTTGGGCATGTTCATGTTGTTCATGTTCATGTTCGGCATGTTCATGTTCATGTGCGGCCGGCCGCGCCCGCCGCGCATCGCCCGCCAGCTGGGGAAATACCACATCCTGCCTCTCAGTTGCGAACACCATTCTCGAGCTACGTTCGGATTGTACGCTTACTGTGGAGTCTGCGTGGGGTTAGTGTATTAACTGAGCCACTAACTAACACATTAAAACGTTAACGTGCGTATATTATGTGACTAGGCTAGTTCAAGTGGTGTTTATATAAGTGAAGAGTTTCAAAAGCATATACCATCTAAGTTCCAATGATTTTACGGCTACATACAATGACCCCTTGTTTAATTTTATTTTTCAATACATGATCTGATGTGTGGGATTTATTCTAATAACAATGATTGTTATCTATATAAAATTAGGGAAGCATTCTCAATTGTTAGTTATTACATGTTACAAGACATTATTATTAGTATTATACAATAATATGTAATGTAAAGACATCATCTTACAAGTTAAATTGTATGAAAAAATGTAGTAGATACACAATAGTTCATGTGTGTGTTAAAAAATTGATTACAAAACAAAACATATTATTGTATGATATCCTGTTAGTTTAAATTGTTAGTATTGGCAGTGCAGTGTTAGTTTAAATGACACCAACTTCTGTTAAACACTGGACAGATAAAAGTCCTTCACATGTGGCAATTTTTTTTTATATAATTCACCAATCTATGAAAGGGATTATGAATGATTTTAAGGGTTATATCTGAAATGTTTCTTAGCAGAAATTATGTCTATAATAATTAATAATAATATTAAGTCCTTTGTTACCTCCGTAAAATTGCTTATTTACCCCAGGGAGGTAATTATCCCTATAGGAACTCAGTATTTAGTGGGTATGACGTCATCAGTACTATCAAATTTACGAGCTCATCGTTCACCAACCCTCCAGTGTTACCAGAAGCGTGTGTCACCAGGATGCCACCACGGTGACACCACAGGTGGTGTGTTAGGTACTCACGGTTGGTGCTGCAGTTGCTGGTGGGG
>LGAG01000519.1:247562-265597 GCA_001278395.1 Lerema accius
CCTCCCATTCGTCGTCGGCCGCTGAAATAGGAGCCGCGGGCCTTCGGTTGAAGTCCTGACCCTCCGTCGGTTTGCCACGTCTGAAGAATTAAAACGATCACGAAACTACCCTTAAACTTAGGCAGCTTAATGATAAACAAATTTGAACCTAAAGACGTTATCTTAAGAGTCAATTTTCAACGTATAAGCACAGCAACGTACAGGCACATTTTGTTACGTGATAACGTCCACTAAAGATAGGATAGGATTGATAAACTAGATGGAATGAATCATCACTCATATGATAGACGATATTAATACTATTTATTATCATTATGAGAGCTGTTGAGTTCGCCGTTTGCACTCGGCGAATTGAGATAACGTGAACATCCATTCAACAAGTGAAACAGAGAATCTAGTGTTGTGATTTGAATAAAATGAAAATGTTTATAAAAATATGAGATACATAATAAGAGACTGTCTGAAATTAATATTTTTAACACTTGTACATATCTAAAAAAACGCTAACACACTTAAGTATACCGCCGCAGTAGGGTTCACTGTCTCGGGTAGCATGGATAACACAAATAACACATCACTAACAGCCATGACCCGAGAACAAACATTTATCTGTCACATAAATATCTGCCTCGGCCGGGAATCGAACCCCATGCTTCGCAGGCATGGTCAATACCAACTAGGTTAGGGGGTATAGGTACTTATTAAGAAACTAACCTGTCTCCCCTGTCAGGTTTCCCGCCAAATTTCTCGCTGTGCCGCCCCGGCCCGGAACGATCGAAGTTCTCCTTATGCTCCCCTCCTCTGATAACACAAACATTTTACCCACTTGAGATCAAACTAACAACAATTTATACTATACTACAATACACCAAACACAAAATCATACTTAATAAAATGTTCTATAAACACTTTAACTGTAAACAGACTCTGACTAAACCTTATCCATATTACAGCTCACATTACGTGCGAGTTGATAAACAATAACACTCGAACGAAACCGCGGCCTAACCTGTTTAACGAATGATTAATTGCGATCAAAACAAATTACCTATACATCTTGTAAGAAGCTGAATCCGACTGAAGCTTGGAGTTCAAAGAACCGAGATGAAGGTTGAAACGGCCATGAGTCACGGTGCTATTATAGTTTTTGTTGCACATCGAGAAAAACTTATGGCTCGACGTGTAGCATTACTTTTTTATCTCAGTCTCCAGTTAAACTCATATTTTTTACAGGTTAATTATTTTTAACGGTACAATTTCGTGTGTACGCGTTTTAATTACTTTATGCAGCAGCTGCACATTGCAACACACTATTTTCAAACCACTGAATCCAGAAAGAATGATAAGTAGCGTTACAACAATGGAATCATAACTGCGTGTAATGTAAAACTTAACAGTAAACTAACAGTTATGTATGAATGATCATAGAAGGGTTTTATCGATCTGATCGTAACGATGCGCAAGTGTGCCGGAGTCACGTGATTAATTTCTATCACAACAAAAAAACAGATAAAAGACAGGATAGCAATTTGGTGTAAGACTTATCCCAATTTATTCGTATTTAATACTCAAAAGTACAAAAATTTCTAAATGCAATTGTAAGTTTAAAAGCCTATAAATCAAATTGAAAATATCTCTAAAAAAAATTTTTAATTCAAATGTTTTTTTTTTAATTACCGAGCCCGGAAGCTGCCTCCTCGCTGTCCAAAATCTTCATTGCCATCTCTGGGAGACTTGCGATCATCTTTGAAGCTTTTCTCGCGACGGAAACTCTTCTTCTTCCCATCATCTGGCACACTGCCTTCGGGAGAACTGAAGCTGTCAGGCGCGTCTTTACGTACTGGCGTTGTTACCTTGTTCTGATAAAATAAATTGTTTATGGTCATACATCATCTTTAATCGTAATAATTCTAGGGCCTCCCTTTGCATAACGATTGCTCATTATTGCATATTTTTTTGCGTATCCAATGCCATCAATAAGATAATAATAACGTAACGTAGTACGTTATAATTTTGTGATTTGTTTTAATAGACACTGGGCTGAATAAATAGAAAAATGGGTCTATTCTATACGTGATAACTATCGTATGTTATTACGAAATATTGTACGTCAAAAAATCAATACACCGCACAACGTACAGGTTTATGTACTTGAGAGTTATAATAATTTCTTGCTATACAACCGACTCATATTGCACAGAATTTAAATATAATATAATACACAATAGGAATGAAAGCGCGCAGGGGAAAAGCGTAATACAAGCGTAATGGGGTTAAATAGTATTAGTTGCCGCGAACGTGAGCCAGATTCAGGTTAGTGTTTCAATCCGTGGTTACATGACCGAACGACGTAACTGCTACAAAATATCATTGTAAAGTTTACAAGATTGCATGAAATCCTTTTTTTTATTCTAAAATGTCGAATGACAGGAATCAAACAGATGGGAATTGAAAAAACATTTTTATTTTATTTTAGAACCATGCCAGCCTAGGTATTTTAATGAAAAACGAATTTTGACGTAAACCTGCGACATAAGGTTTGTTGAAAGCACATTACACAGAAGTAAGACAAATTACCCAACGGAATTTTATTTCAAAAATTGACAATGTTATTGGCGATTTGAATAAATATCGGTTTTCATTCTTTTTATGCGACAAACTTAATTCATGTAGCAAAAATGTCCCTCAAATTCGTAAATTGTCTTTTAAGAATCCAATTAGAATTCTACTACAAAATGATGCGATATCGTGACGGTGAAAGCGTATATTGTAGTCGTAATGAAGAATAAACTATCGTCTAAATGTTAAACATACGTGTGAGATCGTCTATGTAATAACTAACATTGTTGAAGCCTATAATTACGCTGTGCTGGGATCTAACAGACACGTTGGAACCGATATAAATAAATTACTGGCTTACAAAACATCAGAGAGTATCCGACGTGAATTTAAAAACTAGTGTGCGTAACAATATTCGATTATTAAACATAATTGTAATTACAGTCGGAAGTCTATTACGTATCGGTGAATCAGGTCGAATCACGTACGAAATTATTATTGGCTGCCTTGCCTTTATTTATAGTTTCTTTAGAACTAATTTTCACTTGCGTCTTTAACTTACATTAGTATACGATCAACAAAATACATTCGTAATTACTCAGCTGTGCAAATCGACATCTGAATGATTTTTGGACATTATTAAATATGAACCTATGATTTCCAACTTATTTTTGTAAATGAAAAAGCACTTCAGTCGAAAGCAATAACAAAAAATATTGGAATCATTGTATTACACATAATATAATATTATACAATACCTAAATATTTTAATGTTCTGGAGCTCAAGTGCTGTATAATAATATTATGTCTCCTATCAAAACATTTCTAGCTCAATGTGTCACACCAGCAATTTTAATATAAAACAACAAGAACCTATTGTACTGTTACCTCTGCTGTTTTAATTTAAAGGGTCTTAGTAGGTACTAAACAAAGCTCAAATGCACACCTGATGTTTAAGATATAAAATACATCAGCACTGTCAACTGGGAACTTGAACAAAATCAAAGGAATTACTGATATATTGTCATGTTAGAAGAGAAAAACATATTTTATGACTTCTATGTAACAAGTACTTACTTCAACATTACTCCTTGGCTGTGAAAGTTGGTTCATACGCCTTGCCACGTCAAGAGGAGGGCTGACTGTGTCATCCACTAACGAGACAAGCATTGTATCATGTGAAAGTACACCTGCTACATAGGCCATTAGCGTCTTCTCCAATGCTATCATTTCTAGCTGATTTGAGGTCTTTGTTTCTACTGGCTTGTTTTCAAAACCCTGAAAATATGATGGGGTGTTACACGTTTTTTTTAAATTAATTTTATTAATTTCAATACTAGTTATTATTACAATAGAGGTAGGTACTAATTTTATGCTCTTTTTTCTAAACACATAATGTTAAACCTCATTTTCCTCTTTTGTTCACTAGATTATAAAGAAAAATAAATAGCATCTAACCTTTAAAGCACATTTCATGGCCTGGGCTGGTAGCCTGATTAAATCAGGAGTAATGGTTCTCAAATCTGATGCAAGCACTTCTTGTTCATTTCCATAGTCAACGTATGCGACTACAACCTTATTGCCTTTCACCTGCCTTACTCGTGCTCGGTACCATTTATCATCATCAGGGAAACGTGCACAGCATACTGCACCCACTGGCAAAGCCCCAGGGCATGAACTGTTCTCGCAGTGCACTTTGACAGCATCCATCACTGCATTTAAATCATCAATTTTATCGGACAACTGCACATAAAATTTTAAACAACTATCCACATAAGAGACTAGCACAGAACGCCTGCTTCCCAGAGGCAACATCTCATTCCACTTAAACTGTAGCTTATCCTTCATATTCGCCATTAATAAGTCCAAGACATTTTGGTTATCCAGTATCAATTCACCATATTGTATTAAAGGTGGGCCCTCTGGTGCAACAACTTTTAGAGTCAACACTTTGCCATTAACTAGCTGCTTAAAAGCCTCATTCAAATACGGACCTTTCTCCAACTTCTTGACACCAGATAAACAGAATCTCATAGCAAAAACATTAGGCTTCACAAACTCTTCAGGGATGTCGAAAATGTCATAGTATGACACCATTTCCGTGTCACCAAAATCAACAAAGAATAGCTTGCACTGCGAACCCGAGAGATTCATAACGATGGCTCTGCAGATTATTCGGTCACCTGACATTCTGCCTAAGCATACTGTCCCAATCATTGGAGGCTCTGTCAGGCTGCTATGGGGCCTCCTGTTTATCTCGTCCATCATATCTTGAAACTTTTTTGCATCAGTAACCAACTGCACTGCAAACAATTCTGGTCCTTCTTCAGCAAATGATACAAACACTTTGTGTTGTGAATTCATCTCTAAGAGCCTGCTCTTGTAGGTGATGGACTTTTTGGGTGATAATGTTTTGTTTGAAGCTGGTGTGCTCGGTGGGGTCGTCATTGTTCCCCCTGAAACTGTAGTGTTTGTTGCAACATGCTGGGGCTGTCGTACTGGAGCCCTTAGATTCACAATATTCCTCGAAGTCTTATTGGTGCTGACTAGTAACCTCTGACTGACACCTGAAGGTGCAGCTAAGGGAGTCCCATTGAAAGGCAATGCTACATTCTGATTCAATCGCATGGCAGAAGCAGGATTTGGAAAGTTTTGGTTTATTAAAAATGGCACATGTTCAGTAAAGGTGGGTGCCTCTGTGATGAAGCTGGGTGACCAGTTGAGCCCTTGCTGATTGTCGCTTGTAAGTTGCAATAACAGAACTTCCTGCTTTGTTGTGGGTATAGCAATTCCAAACCTGTTGGCAACTAAATGTGAGGAAAGATCGTTGCCTTTGAATTGAATAGAGATTATAGGGTAGGTACGAGTGTGGGCTTCGATGGTCGCAGGGTACTCGGCGTAACAGAGCAGGCTTTGCAGTTTCAGCACAATTGACTCCTCCCATCGTCCGGACGGATGCATTATTCGCGAAAGATAGTAATCGGCAGCTTGGCCGCGCAACTGCAAGAACATAGGATCGTAGCTATCCAGAAAACGAATGGTGCTTAATGAAATCATATCCTTATTGCCGTAATCTATAAATTGAACCCCGACGAGTCCTGATGGTAAACTGGTAGTACTGATAATTTTCGCTCGATAGTATTTTCCATCTTTATATTTAGCGGCGCAAACGATGCCTTCGTGAATTGCTGTCGGTGGCACTGCTCCTATACCCTTCTCTAGGTTTTCTGTAGCCGATTTGAATAAGCTTTCCACCATCATCGAAGATTGCTGATCGGGCTGTCCACATATCTTCAGAAAGTGACCCTCTCCATCCACATGGGTCACGTAAAGATGAAAAGGTCTTGAAGCTTCGTTAGACAAAGCCATTGCGATAGACAATTAGTAAAATATAATAACTTAAGTTTAAAGGCAGAAAACTCACATAACTCCTGAAACGAAAACTTCTACGATGTACTTTTCTCACAAACACCTACACTAAAAAAAATACCGCTTTCTTTTCCGTTTACGTTTTGTTGAGTTGAGTTAACATGGCGGTTTACGACGTTTACTTCAGTCAGTCACTTTTCAGTATTTTATCTTGTTTATGGTACTTTGCTCTGCTTACAAGAATCTTTATAGTTTAGGGTAGCGCACACTTATCAAAAACATTTTTCCATTCTTCTAACGCAATTCCCATTACTTTGATCTATGAACTAATGCATTAACCAATCCAATCGGGAGCATGTTACCTCATCAAGATCTTGACTTAATGATGATCGTTACCTATCAGCTGTGGACCGTAGGAAACTAATGAATAAACAAATAGTCTGTCGCGGTAAGGCGTCTGCGCGGGAGTCCTTATACCTAAACGCAGTGTCAACTAAACTTAAGTTTTGATAATTATTCCGAGGTTTACAATCTTAGCAACATTTTGTGTTTGTTTTATTGTGTGCGATAGCCTTAGCTTAACATAACAACAGTGTCAAGCGCACTAGCTGTCAGATCTTATCTGTAATCTGAAATTATACAGATTTGTTATTGTCACTGTCAGGAATTATGCTGTTTGACTTTTGACTTGTCGTTGTCCGTTTCTTACTATTTCTGTTCTAATAAATCGAACACTTTCATGAACATGGATTTAATTTTTTAAACGTACGTCGTGCGATGCATCTTGTTTTTGTCCTATGATTTGTATTGTGTGCAGTGCAAAACAATAAAACGGCCTTTAATATATCAATACATATAACGATCGGGATCGCGATATTAAACGATAAATCACAATGATCGAGACGTGTTCTAAACGATGTATGCTACTGGGTACTGTGTGTTTAGGAGTGTAAGTTTTGTAGTTCACGTATAAAATAATTCATATTTAATCAGAGTCGATGAACGTATAGATTTACAACATAATAAAAAGTAATAGAGGAAGTAATTGTGCCTAAATTATTTATTATTCATGAAAATTCTATTATTCCAGACTCACAATTCTCATCCTAATATTAGAATCACAACTGGCTGAAACTTTATCTGGTAGTCATAAAATGAAGAACAAAACTTTTCCAACAGAGAATAATTCTACATGTTGGATGAATCAAAAATACACAGTGATTAGTGAATGTCACCCATGTTCAGGTAATGAATCATTTCTTTCCTGTTTGCCTCACTTAAGGAAGTCAGACATTCCACATTATTTTACACAGAATTACTATTATCTTTTTATTTTGTAAAGTATAAAACAATGAAATAATGATTATACTTTATTGTAACTTAGTGAATGAAGCAATAATTTATACTATCACTATCCCCCACAGAGTTTGAAATCCGAAGCAAAAGTATTGGTGTTTGTATACACACCAGTTTTAAAGAGATTTTAAAATGTGAAAATGGAGAAACTGTGACACGAAGGTAACAACAATTATAATTGAATGTTTCTGTTAGAATTATTTTATCTGCTATTATCAATCAAAATGTACAAAAAAATTACGATACTATTTCCAGTTGAAAAATCCAAGTACCTATAAAAATAATCAAAATTTTTTTTCAGCTGTGATCGAGTAGCTTACTTAGATGAAAGAGCTTACTGGAAGTTCACAATTTGGTCCTTTGTAGTAGGAGTAGTATCCTCAATAGCTGTGTTGTTAAGAACTAGGGTTCTCAACTATAGGGCCAAGAGAAGAGCAAGACAAGTTCTAGCAAATGGGTCCATATGAAGCAATGTATAAATGTGTATTAATTAATTAGTATTAACTTTGGGGCCAAGCGATTATTACCACTAGAAAAGGGCCAAAGAGAGGTCTTAGTTTTGTTAATTTTGAAGTAAAAATATGCTTTTTACTTTTCCTATCTTAGATAAAAAAACTGCAAGATTTTTGTTGCACACAATTTTTTGCCTGCTGTAGGAACTTTTACAACCATTTTTTCTTTATCTTATGTGTAAAGATATAAGATTTTCGTGGTACTAAGAATATTACTAATGATAAATATAGTAGATTGAACCTTTCCTTGTGGTGGTACCAGGATGAGGTTAATAATTATTATTAAAATTCGCTTACTAGTTGATAATAATTGAATGGCCCTTTTGTGCTAGGCAAGTGTATATATAATTTATATTGTTACTGTAAATAAATAAATAACTGGTTAGAAAAGAATATAGATACAAATAACAATTTATTGTATTTTTTAACTGAAATGTGTTTTATTACAATCAAGTGTCACAGATAAATGCATTAAATATACACAGTGTATTCTCATTAACTTTCTGTTAGTGATGTATTACAAAAATATATTTATAGCACCATAAGTTAATTTCTTTATTATTGTTACCATTTTTTATTACTATTTACACAAAGTCTTTAAAAGAACTGTAATGACCTTAACATTAACACTGTTACCAAGTAATCTGTAGCATTGTTTTCTGGTAATATTCTCAGGAAAGCTGAAGTATTCTGGAAATGCCATCAGTTTTAATACTTCATTTGGTGTGAAATACCTTAAATTCAGTTCTTTGATAATATTTACATACTCCTCACTACCAACTTCATGTTTGTTTGCTCTTTCATAACACTGTTTCAATTGATCAGGTGTTGCGTCTGTTATGACAGAACCCGTGCCTTTAGCATAGTGGGAATATGCTTTAGTAAAACAGCAAGATCGTCTGGAATCCTTGTAGCATATATCAAGGATATTGGCTCGTTTTAGTATGTCGTTATTTACTAAGTATGTATCTGGTACATCTTTGTCAAGAATTTCTTCTAAGGAAAAAGGTTGTCCATACTCTATTGGTAGGTTTAGCATCTGTAAATATAGAAATAGATATATGACACAAGATATTATTATTTTTTGATTCAATTTTAGATAAAACATTGCACCAACATGGTACATTACAATATCTAAAACTTAAGAACATTAGTACTAATAAAAGTTCTTACAATTTCATTTTTCCTCTTAAAAGACCAATTTGTGTTTCCTCTTTTTGCTATGCAATAATAGCGTAATCTAGAATTAGGAATGCCAACACTTGTCGGGCACAGAAGGTATTCCTGATATTCAAATTTGCACTCTTCAAGCTTTTCTATAAACATGTTGTGCACAATGGAGCACTCGAAACCCTTCACATTTTCCATTAAAATGTATTGTATACATTCTAAATCTCCCAATAGATTTATTATGTAAATAAAGGAATTGGTTCTTCGGTCATTGTCATCTAAATATTTTCCATTTCTACTGAATGGTTGACATGGAGGTGACATCAAAATAGTGTTTATATTCAATTTTTCTATTTCTATCTTTGTAAGAGTTTGGATATTTCTGGTCAATAAACAAATTTCAGGAAAATTATGGGAGTATACCTCGTTGGCTACAGTATTTATGTCAACTGCCGCTACAATTTCTCCATCTAACCCCGATTCTGGAATATTTAAAAATTAAACAATTCCCATTGTTGTAAGCATTAAGTTATAAAGGAATAACCTATAAAAAAATTACCATTCCATGCACAGTGCATTCCTCCTATTCCACTATATAGTTCCAAAATACGATGATACATTTTATACTTTGTTTAATCAATAAATTTTATATATCTTTATATTACAACGGCGTGTCTCATAAATTGTTTATTTACTTAGATTTTATGATAGGCACAGATCGACTAATAAGATTTACTGTTATTGTTATAAGTAATTGAAAAGAGAAAGTCATTGTTTGCCTTTAAAGTAATTCTTATCAATAGTTATTTTATTTTAATTTTATTAATTAAATAAAGAACCGTTCCGTTTGATGATGACACGTGCCATGTCATTTGTCACTCAGTAGCTTGTCAATGTCAGCTGAGTCCAGCACAGGTTAAATCTAATCAGTTAAATGTTTACTTGTTTAGACTAAACGAGCTTTTACCACTAAACCACTATATCTTATGTAATGTAAAATTCCTTGCAAAATAAGGGAAATTGCAACAACTAAGATTTATTTGTGTTGAAAACTGAAATAGAGTCATTGAGGTCACGATCACGACATTATTTTGTGAAAAAAATTGCAACACTGGATTTGACAGTATAACAAATGGAAATAAAAAATAAAGTCAACCCGTCAAAATCCATCAATCAACGACGGTCGCGGGTCGCGGGTTGCGGCAGTTGATTGAAGTTAGTGAAACTGTTGACTGGATTTGATTGGTATAAATGGCAGAACGAGCGACCTGATTTTATTACCATAGCAAATCAGTGGTACAGTTTTAATCATTTATTTTGTAGATTAGTTTTTAGTTTAGTTATGGCGGAAACCAAACGAGGTATTGATGTGCATAATGTCAAAGATCGTATGAGTGGTGATAATACCGATTCAGAAGATCATGTTTACTTGGAAGAAACGTTTTATATTCTTTCCAAAAAGAAATCTGTGTTTCGGGTACGTCTAACTTCTAAAGGATTATCGTTAACCAAGGAAACCGACGATAGTTCTAAAGAGCAAACGATTTTGCTTCGTGATATCGTCGGTAGCAAATGCATGCGAAGTAAAAGACGTCGAGCGGGAGGCGGTTCCTGCGTGTGCAGCTCGCTCGGCGGTCACCACCAGCTCAAGGTAGTGGACGAAAACAGTGGTGACCTTGACGAGAACGATATCAGCGCCTATCTCTACATCTACGCTTACATCCTGAAGCGCAGCCGCCGCACATTAAAGAGGGAAAGAACGACAATAACACTACGTTTCAGGTCGTACGATAAATACGAAGATAATAATAAAGAAGCACAGAAGTGGAGGACCACAATAAAGTGTTTATTAGCGAACGAGCCGATAACGTACGCGCCGCCGCAGAACGATAAGAAGCTGTTGATACTGTTGAACCCGAAGTCGGGGCCTGGGAAGGCGAGAGAATTGTTTCAAACGAAAGTGTCTCAGATTTTGCAGGAGGCGGAGGTGCCTTACGATTTGCATGTGACGAAGTACGCGCAGTATGCCCGGGAGTTTGTGCGAACGAGGAATGTTTACGGTTGGCGCGGTATCGTGGCCGTGGGCGGAGACGGCGTGTTGTATGAGATCCTGAATGGCATGTTTGAGCGGCTGGACTGGCAGCAGGCATTGGCAGAAGTGCCGCTATCCATCCTACCGTGCGGCTCTGGCAATGGCTTAGCAAGAACTATCAATCATCATTACAAGTAAGTTTTTTTGTGTTTATTATTTTGGCAGCATGACAATGCATTATATGAGTTAGTTATAGTACCCATTTGTATTAAGACAAAAGTAATATTCTATATTAATTACAAAAGAGGAAAAGTAGCTAATTACTTTGTTTGGGTCCAATTTATAAAGAGAAGGTTGAGAAAATTGGACTGAAAGTTCATTGATGATTTCTAATACATATTTTAATGCACTTTATTTATAATAAATATCAGCAAGTAATCTTGGCATTGAAAAATAAAGTATGTAGAATAACATGGCTACCTATAATTTTATCAACCTCAATTAACAATATTAATAAAAAAATATATTTTCATTTATGCAGTATGATAATCCTTGTACTATTTTATTGTGGTTTACCTCCATCCATAGTATACAGATGAAAACAATATTATTTGTAAGTAATAATTAAGCCATTTGATTTCATTATCCTTATCATATTTGTGTTTATCTAAAACGGCATGTATTTATATCTAAAATGGCAGAAGAGTAATAAAATTAGGATTTTGAAGCTATCAATTCAACTTCTTGTATAGTGGTAAACTTGATTGAGCAATTTGTTTTATAAATACCCAACTACCCCCACATGTTTTTTCAGTAAATTATGAATTTTATAGAGCATCTTAAATTCTTAAAAAATGATATGTAGCATATTATTATATTTTATTCAACTGTAGTTTCCGGTTTCTAACTATGATAATGTTAGACATTGATAAATATGTGTGACTAAGTGCCTAGTGTATAAGTAGGAACTATAGTAAACAAAGGAAATGTTATTGTTATTGCTTAACACATGCTACAAATACAATGATGCAGCAAATTTAAGTAAACAAACAGTTATGTTATGATTTCGCTGCAATATTTTATCTAATTAAGTAGCATATTTAAAATAGTTTAAAAACATTTTAACCATGGATATGCAACATTACATTTTTGCTCATCATAATACCGCTTCATAATGTTGTATTCACATTGCAGTTACTTTTTACAAGCTTTTATTTAGTTTCACCTGTCCTGGTATTTGTAATCAAATCTTGCAAGCTAAATTTCACCCACCTCCTGGTGTCCGATGGAGCTAAAATATTACACACTGCTCCAGTCCTGATGACAATGCGTGTGTATAAGCATGATGTGATACTGCTACCAGGATTGGCTCCAGACGATTGAACTCGTCAACGGTTAACAGTAGGGACTTGAAATTTTGCACTTTTTAACTTTTTAGTTCTTTTTCTTATAAATAACAAGTAATAAATTTTTTCATCATGTCAACATAATATTATACCTATGTCATTCGTTGCAACATTTTACTAATACTAATATTGATAATGCCATGAATAAGAAGAAATGGCAATAATAAAAGTTATTGATTCAAAAACTGATAATGATAAACCCGCCAATGTAACCCAATATCTAAGTGAAGACTTGTGGTGCAAAAGTAGGATTAACAAGTAACATGAAGTGACCTTTCATGGTATTATCAAGTTTCTTGAAAGGCCATTGTCATTTGACAATATTGAATGGCAACAAATGACTTTGTCAACAACTTTTACTCATAAAAGTGTATGAAGATATGCCAGCATGATTCCCATTAGTGACGTAGATATTTTTATCTTTACTAAGATAGTGGTATTTTACCGAAATTCAATTTAAATCATGATTATGGAGGCAAATCTATTTAATTAAGGCTTCCAACCGGATGTCCTTTTATGTAAGGGCAAATTACCTATGATGGTACTCAAGCCTGTTAAACGACTTCGGCGTAATATTGATCTTATAAGTTCAGTATTTTAAATAGAAAGGTTTCCATTCCTCTTGTTGCCACATTCGTTTTTCAAGAGAAAATAATAGTAATTCTATTTCAGTTTGCAATGTATTAAGTATTGTTAATAATTACTTTACGTATATGAAAAAATGTATAGCTTTTTTCACTCATTATTAATGAAATCACTATGCGATTAGAATCCGATAAAAGTGTGCGATAAAATATTTTTATATATTTTTTGCAATGAGTACGTAATTACGTAAACATATAACTTTAATTTCTTCTAATCTTTGGTTTATCGGATTTGTATAGGAGAATGAAAAGATGTTGGTTTAGCGAATGCTTTGAAGATAACTTTTATTTCATTAGATTACCGTTACAATTCTTCAATCTTTTATATATAAATACTTGAAGTCCTTGCAACACTCGATAATCTAACCATATAAAATAAACCATAAAAGTAACGGTATTTGACGGTCGGGCCAATCGTGGTTTATGATTTCACGATATTGTTAAACGACAACTAGTTCTTGTATAAACCATTATAATGCAATATGGTCGAAAACCTCAATAGACATACTGACCAGGAAAATAAATAGTACCATATTTGTTTATGGCGTTAAGATAGCAAATGAGTTGGCAGTGCCAAACTGCCCATGGAAATCGTAATAAACTTCGAGTAAGACTATCGGGGGATTGTTAGGCATTCAGTAACAGGACCTAGGTCCTCATTAGGTCTTGTTAGTAATATGTTAGTGGGAATATTAGTTCTTGATAATTCGTTAAACCCAATAACCCTCACTCATGTATAAACCTCAAAATGATAGAGTATTTTAAATATTAGCTGCACGATTCAGTGTTAAGTTTTAGCTCTGATTTTCACAACTCATTTTTCATGTTGACTGAATAAATATAGATGGATAGACAATTTAAACTGGGAGGGAAATCGCTTTGTTACGCCCGGTCAAGGACAAAACAGCCAAGGATTTATCCATTGTAAGTGAAGCTTTATAATGGCCCGGAATAATTTGATTTTATTTTTGCTTGAGTTGTGTGTACCTATACAACTTAATTATGACCTGGGATATTTTAATTACTTTTGGAGTATTTTGAATATTTCATTACGTAAATAGTAGTTTTTTATAACATGTCTCTTAAGTTCTTTATTTCTGATCAAAACATGAATTTATACCATTTTTTATAAGCATTACGCACTTGAAAAAACCAGCTTTTTAATTAAAAGACAAAAATAGGTACGTATTTTCCATGTCTAGTCTATATGCTTGCTTATGTATGTATGTGTGTATATCTTATTCTCATTCATATGACCTAGTCCCCAATTAACTATGTATCAGTGGCTTAGTTAATCTGTAACTAATCTTTTATTTAATTGTCCTTGATGAATATTACAAAAGTAGAACAATTATTACTAACGTTCTTTGGAAACGATTCTGGCCGTTCAAAGTTCGATGTGACTGTTTTTGTGTTGCGCTTGTTCAAAGTTTAATTACCCTAGGTATGTTTTTTCGTAACAATCTTATTTATTCACTGATATACGAAGAGCTATGTGTACTTCTTCATATCTTAGGATTAACTACACTCAGTCTATATTTGCTCACTTTTTAAGTTTTTATTGCAATTTACAAACAGTCTCTTTTACAATCTATCTTAGAACTGCAATCAAACCGCAGTGTTCCATGATTTTTCATCTACGAGTGGTATTGACGTTTTCAGGTGAAGACTCAGTCGCAATCTTCAGAGGCCTTGACCCGAGAAACGAGAAGTTGTAGTAGTAGCAGTTTTTTTGTTTTATTTTTAAATTCATAGGAAATCAGGTTGTAATTACATTCTGCGTTTAAAAAATATATAAACAGAATTGCACACGAATTTCAAAATCAAAGTTTTCGTGTGTTGCTCAGCTGGTCAGCTCACGAATAAGTAGCTTGGAATTAATGATTGATGAGTAAAGTCAGTTAAACTTACAAAGGTTTAAACACTTTATTTTTCTGGATAGACTTGTGTTTCAAGATATATAATGGTTTTCTAGTTTTAATTACAGTTGCTTTAACTTAATGACGATATCCATTGTTAGTTTGAAATTCACTCACGAGATCTCGAAGTAGTATTATCATTTATTATACCATGTTGTATAGCTAGCGGGAAGGTTATTATTCCCAATCGTTTATGATATGTCCTATCTAAGCCTAGATCTTGCTAGAAAGAAAGGTAAATCTGAGTTCGTGCTTCGACAGCTTTCTATCTGGTGGAATCGTAATCAATCACTACCTTAAAATGTAAATAAAAAGGGTTCCTTACTGAGTTTTCTTTGGGTTCAAATTTTTGGGATGTTAGGAGATGTATTATAGTCTTAAAGTGTGGAAGCGGTTGTGAAAAGTCTCCACTCAATCACGTGCATCATGACTCACGGTCATCTTTGATACTTTGAATCTACTAGGCCACGGTTACTATTCTTCACTTATGGTTTACAATATGCTTCTTACGATCACACATCGTTTACAGTTAATGGTCACTTTTATGTTTATGTTATGATGGAGGTGTGACTTGTATTTAAAACTTGTTTTGACGTGTATTTAACTAAATTTTTTAACACCTGGCCCAAAAAGAGGGATGTTATAAGTTTAACTTGTCTTTGGGTGTATCTGTCTGTCGCACCGTAGCTCCCGAACGGATGAAGCGATTTCAATTTAGTATTTTATTGCGATTGTTCATGTCTTATCTGCGAGTGTTCATGTTTGATGAAAATCGGTTAAGCCATTTTAAAGTTGTAGGGGGTAAGAATGGGAAAAATAACCGAATGTCGGCAAATACACTCTAGTTGGGTCTTAAAATAAAAATAGCGCACTGAAAGTGAATATTGATGACTATCGAAAGCTTTCTTAGCTTCGTTTGATGATAAAATGTGTCGAGGGTTTTTTAAATTCTTAATTTAATATTAATTTTAACCACGATATAATTCATAAACCGGTTAACTTTGACCCTCCTGATATAGACGGTAGAAATTGTGTTACTCATTTCGTACGATAAACGAGGGCACGCAATTTTTTCCTCCTTCAATTCCTGGTAATGACTTTTATTTTTCTTACGTTATCTATGATTATTTAAATGATGTAACACAACGACTAAAACATGAATTACCTAAAACAATCATAGGGAAAAACAAATCATAAGTAGTTTAGTAAAGTACATAAATGCAGTAATTTTAGTGTTGGCGTGACAGACAAGGCAAATTAGGCACTTAAGACTTTTGTATTTTCAACGTTTAAGCTTCTTAAGTACCTAAACAAAGAAATGAAAAGCGAATGAATATTTTCCGAAGTAACATATTACTGAAGTTGGCAACCGAATCACAATGCCTTTTGTGACTGCCAGGTTTAAGTATTTCGAGCTAAGAGGCATACTTGTTCAATTTTATCCAAGAGATTGATCGCGTTCAGTTTAACTTACTTCAACACCAGTCAAGATATTGAAATTAACATAATTACAAGCTTTTTTGTAGTTTCACCTGTCCGGTGTTTGTAATGAAATCTTGCAAGCTAAATTTCACCCACTTTCCGGTGTCCGATTGAGCTAAAATTTTACACACTAGTCCAGTTCTGATGACAATGTATGTTTATAATAAGCATGATGTGATACTGCTACCAGGATTGGCTCCAGACGATTGAACTCCTCAACGGTTAACAGTAGGGACTTCAAATTTTGCATTTTAACTTTCTAGTTCTTTTTCTTATTAACAAGTAACAAAAGCTTGTTTAAAAAAATATTTTTTTATTTTACTTGTTATTACTTAAAATAATTTTTAACTTGGTTGCTTATCTAAAAAACCTTGAGCAATTATACAAGTCACGGTACGTCGATTACTTAAATGAGACAATAAACCATACTTTGCGTATGCGGTAAACGTAGTCCGGATTCATAAACTTACTACAGATGAACTGTAGTTAAACTATGCTATATTAAATAATACAATTATTATATTGCTACCTTCTCTAGATTACTGCTCTTATGTGAATAGCCCATCAAAACCTGGTATGTCACTAGCCACCGCCGTCTATAAACGGTACAACAAAAACAAAACTATTATATTCCTGCTGCCGGTAGGTACACTGCGTGCCAAAAAAACAGGGGACCCGTTTATTACTGGCTTCCGTAGCTTCTACACTGATGGACACTAAATACATATCACGGTTGAATAGGAATAAGACTAGGGAGTAACTCTTCAGGTAGGCTTATCATCTGGTATCTTCAGTTACAGAGTTTAGCTGACTTCTAAAGGAACTGACGACATGACCACGGCCATTCTTCAGCTTAGAATCGTGTTACCCAACGCGGGGCCCAATCCCCAAAGGGGGTAATTTGATGGATAAGGGGGCATTTCGAAAAAGTTTGGGAAACATTGGCTTAGAGCCTTAATTATGCATGAAGTTAGACCCTTCTTGGTCTCATTTCATCGTACCAACATTATGAACCGGACTTGCAATTAAAATTATTGAAATAACGTCGTAAAAATAATTACGTGTAGTGTTCAATGCATGTTTTCTGATAAGATACTTAGTAGCTTTCATTGAAAAGATAATGTATTTTGCAACAATGGCGCCATTCCGCGCGATGTTTATTGCTTTCAACAAACCGTAGGTATGGAGATTAAAGATCGCATCATTTACACGCGTCCAATATACGATTAATATGGTAGATATTTAAGCGCGGGCATTCATAACTAAAGCGTGATTTTGGAATGGTCGATATGATCAGGGATTATGATTACGAGCCCAATTTTTTCAGTGAACATGAAACTAACTATTAGTGGTTATTATCTCCCATCGTAAATCCTTACTTTGTGACCAGCACTCACAGGTTATGTCTTTTTTACTTCTCTATAGGCACTTGAGATCACTTAAAAATTATAATCAGGTGACATGTCTGTTTATTTAGCTACTAGTTGTTGCCCGCGGCTTCGCTCGCGCAAAATTTTGTCTGTTGCATAAGTTTCGTGACAGATAATTTTATTTATTATATTATGTATTTTTTACTATTAGCTTAC